>DF245186.1:0-20005 GCA_000507305.1 Breviolum minutum Mf 1.05b.01 | reverse complement strand
TTCTCTCGCTCCTCCCGTAATCTCCTAAACGAGAACCCAAGCATCGCCGATGCTTTTGGGAAAAAACATGTTGTAGAGTTGAACCATATCTTCTTTTCATCATTAAACCTTCATCCTCCTATCCTTTGGTACCCTGTCCTCTGCAGATCGCAGTACTGTGAAATCTCTATCGCCCCATTCCCAGGCTTTCCTTGGTACATCGATCCAGCACAAGAGGAACGCTTTGGGAAGACAAAAAAAAGCTCCTTAGAACATGGGTATAAACCGTACAACATCGGTTGTAACATGATATACATGACCACATCTTCATGATTCATGACTACGTTGCCATCTAACACCATATGCAAAACCAAGGACTTTTCACCATAATATGTGTGAACAGTATGCCAGCCTTCTTGTGCCTGAAATGACGCAGATTCAGAAATGATCACAAATTTGTGGTATCTGAATACCTTGAATGGTTTTCCAACTGTCAATCTGCGATGCGAGGTCAGGACTGTGACTTGTTCAAAACATGCTCAGTGGAAGGTCATCAAACAGCCGATACTCCGTCGCATGGCTCTATGTTTGGTTTCGATCTCTGCAACGAATGCGGAAATATCATCCCTGGAACTTAAAAAGTTTGGAGATCATCCTGAAAAATCATCACAATACATGTTGGCCATATCTAGTAGTACACTGATATGTTGTCCAGATCTTCGTGTTCAAGCATCGTTTCTCGCAGAAGGTCACAAGTGGATTCCATCTGTGTATGACTGAGGCAGTACCTGATCATCGTGAAACGTGAAACTTGGGCGTTTAGCTACGGTCAATGAAGTCTTTTTGGGGGGGTCAACATTAAACATTAAACTTCCCAGCTTCATGGATGACTTTTGTTGGAGGTAATGATGACTGGGTGTGAAACACGATTTTCCTTTCAAAACTCTGGGGATTTTTGGCCAACCACTTTCATGCCGCTGCAAAAACGGTCTCTATATATATTTTTGTTTTACATAATCTTATACATATAGCACTTTGGAGGGAGGTTTGTTGGCAGGGCCTTGGTTGCATCACAAAAAAAGCAAAACAGGTCAAACATCATCACCTCGTCTTGGATTCAGGGGCACTTCACCATCAAATCTGCATCATCATCGCTGCATACTTGGTGAACAGCATACCTCGGTCAATCCCATGTAGTTTGAATTCCTTGACATAGCAGTTTCCAAAACCAAAGAATCTTTTCAAGAAACCAAAAAAACGAAACAACAATCCACCATCACCAATCAGAAATCCATAGTTTGTTCCTAGGTGCTGTAGCACTTGGGTCAAGAGATGCGTTGGAACCTTCAACAAATATTCCCGGCGACTCTTTACCATTGACATAAAGTGCTCTCCGGTAAATTTGCAGGCGGCATCCTGCGAGGGCTTCACGAATCGTCGTCAGGGGTGGCGGGTGAAACCCCCCGAGGTTTGCCAGGAGGGAATGGATGCAAATCCCATTTGGAATGGATGTTTCGTGTATGAAAAAAAGTGAATGGAAGTGCAACCCCTGAAAAAGAACTGTAGCTCTTGAAATCACAAAATGAAAACTTGTAGTAGATAGACGGTTTTGGTGATGGATCCCCAAAACCGTCGGCATCACCAACCTAATGCCTTAATGACTTGCGGTGTAACCCAATGGGAGTTTGGAGGATCCTACAACTGGATCAACCAAACCCTCCAACCACCCCCATCCTTTACCGAAAAAAAGAAGGGCCTCAAAGGAAGGATACTTCCGCAAGACTTCGTGATTTAACACATCCACGCAATTGGTCTCATCCAAACCGGACACAATGACAGGTCCAATGTCGGCTGGATCGATAGATTTCACCTTGCCAAAGCGGTAGGTTGAGCCATCTAGTCCAGGTATGTCCACCTTTAGTTTCAGGTGTTGTTCGTATTGTTTCTTTGGGACACAGGAAACCTATCTTCCGGTGGCGCTGTGCCCACAGCAAGAAGTTAGAACAGAACCGCAAGTGTCTACATCATATCGAATGTTGCTAAGTTTGGGAAGGATTTCTCCACTGCAATTCACTGGGATTGACAAGTAAATGATCAAACGGAAAAAGGCCGTGTTTCTCTCGGTTCGGGGCACTTCCCTTTTCCACACTCCCCCCCCCCACCTCCACATCATCGGCCAAGCCCAACAAATCCAAACAATCCAAGGATGTCAAGGTGTCCATTGGAAGACCACCAAAGTATAAGAAACGGACCATGGCATGAACCACCTTGTACTTATGATCCAGTTGCACCTTGGATTCGCAGCAAAAAACTCCATTGGATTCATCCTCGTTTTGGGACACAAAAAAGACTTCTTTTTTTCACCAATTTGTACCCACACTTGCAGCTTTTAGAGAATCTGCACCCCTGGCTTTCAGAATTTCATCCACCAGTTTTTCCACCTTTTTTCTTGCAGCCTTTTACCCCCGGGGCTCCAGACACTGTTGTGGCCGGGGTTCTCACTGAACTGTTGTGCAAAGAAGGGCGAGTGTGCAGCCAGCACGGCTTTGTGTGCTGGAATGTCCCGTGACTCGGCCTCTGAACAGAGAACTGTAGAAAGTTTTCTTTGTTTGTGAGGTCTTTAAACGTCACAGAGTTGCGCAAATTCAATCACTCAAAGAATCTCTTACGTCCTAAAGAATTTTGTTAGAGAATTGCAAAGAATTTTTATGGTGGTCATGATTGCAAGTGCCAAAGATGTCCATCTCATTCGATTGTTCAATACTTTCAACCACACAGTTTGATTGAACGCCCGAGTCAACCGCTTCTCACAGCTGAAATCTTCCGTGGTTTTCCCGGCTGAAAAAACACCACCTACCAGCGGATCACCTATAATCACCTATAATCACCTCATGTCATCATGCACCTGAATTGATGGAAAACGCAAGTGATACATCTGCGAACCTGAATAAACACATCGGCCAGCACATTGCTTTCAAATAGCTTCAGCAGATTCAACTGAAGACCTGGCACCGACAATGACTGGTGACTTACTACGTCACCAGAACCAAAATCAACACAACAGTCAACATCAAAACGCAAAATCAACCGCCGACCTTCCGAGGAGTTTGCCATGGCGATGCCCCGACTTCCGCGTCCCGACCCAAAGCGTTTGCCGCGAAGGAAACTAACAAACGGGCGCGGGAACTCGTGCTCTGTGAGCCGAAAATCACAGTCAACACACACAAAACAAAACAAATCATCTCTATCAACTATCCACCTATAGCATCCTCTCAGAAGTTAATAAAGACTCAGGGAATTCTAAGTGCAAGTTTCATCTCACTAAGGTGAATCTTTAACAGTCAATGATGTCAGAGATCCATAGAGACGTGTGCATTGATGAATCCAAAAGACAGTTGCATCTCTTTTACAATATGTTTTAGATTTTAAAAAAAAAGTGGAGAGATTACTGAGCATGCTCCCAACTTCGCAACTTCGCCACTATATGAAATGGGGATATTCCATAATATCATACGCTACTCAAAAGCTCCCATCCTTGTGGCCATCTTCCCATCTTCGCACCTTGACACCTCGGCTCTCAGCCCACTCAGCAGTCGCCTGGAGGGAGCGATGGTTTTTTTCCAAGGAGGCTGCATGCACAATAGCATAGCCATTGAAACCCCGGAAACCCCAAATCTAAATGTATCCACATGTATCCACTTCAAAGTGATGTGATCTCAAAGAAATGATCTCAAAAATGTTTTTATGACCCTTTTTTTTTGTGAAACACCTTTGAGATATCTTTTCGATGTTTTCTTTGTTTTGTGAAAGAGTATCAAGGCTTCACCATCTGTGGGAGTTTATCCAACCCGCCTGGATCATGGCCATTCCAAACTGTACAACCTCGTCAACGAGACACGGGTTGTTTCGTTCACAAATGACCAGGTGAGCTGCCCATCCCTGAAATAAACCGCCCCTTGTTGGCTTGATACCTTCTACAAATACGAACATCCAGAAGCAAAATAGTATCTCAGATGATAGATGCTGGTAGTATACACTGTAATTAATCTATATAGATTCTAAATCTCAATGTCCAGGCACAAGAAACATCGGAGTTTCTGGTTTTGCTTTGTTGCCACAGCTACCCGGTGATCGGAACTGTGAAATCTCTTGGAAAGTCCTCTGTGCATCTCCGATGAACTGTCAAAATATAGCTACCTCTACTGCTTCCACACTTATCTTCCTATCACATCTCGATTCTTCATAGATTCATAGATAGAAACGGAAGGATTTTACACCATTTTGTGGGAATTCCCTGGGCACCTTGATTGGCGAGTTCACACTTGTCAACGTGTGTTCAGCCATACCTGCCAGGTAAAAGTCGAGGTTGAGCCTCCAACCACATGAGATCTCAAAAAAAGTTCACATCCCAAGCCTGCGATATAGGCATCTCCAACTGTCTCCACCTATGGTAGGTGGTGTGGAAAAACCCGGTGCTTGGAAACGAAACTTCTAGAAAAAAATGGAAGGCATGGTCCAAGAGATCAGCCGACAGCAGATCACATGACAAACTGTTTTTTCTTTAAACATATGCCATGCAAAACAGTAGCAACATGTTGAATGAGTTCGGCCCTTCATTTTCTGGAGCGCTTCTGAACTTAGATTCCCAGATGTGCATCAACAACGACCAAAAATCAAGGCACCTTGTAGATGAAATAGTCATCCGTGAGACAATCAAACCTGTCATCAATGACATGCTTCAAAATACCCCCACCATTCATGGTGAAACTGTTGGAAGATGAAGATGTTGAGTGTTGCTGATGTTTCTCAGGATGTGTTGCCATGATCATATGTTGTGAAAACACCAAATCAAGGACCCAAAGATGGATGGTTTGTACCCAGCCTACCAAAGAGATCCTCCACGAAATTTACCACTTCTTCCGGAGTCCTGCTGTCCAACAAAACCCGGGGGTGATTCCAACAACCCAACGGTGGGAACGAATCCATATCCCAACGGGAAAAAGGACAATCATCGACTCAAAAGTGCCGGATAGGATATGTTCTCAGGAGGCTATTTGAAGGAGAAGAAATCTCTTGCTTCAAGACGGTCCCATGAATGCATTTTAAAGAGAAACCTCCTGACACCTACACCAGTTCTGTGTTTCTATTTGTACTCCAAAAGCACTCACAAAAAAAAGATTTCAGCTCAACAACGAAAAAAGAACACACATGTCTATCAAAGGTTCCCCCCCCCCTATTTTTTTCCTTCGCACCATCATTTTCACCTTTTCACCCTTTTCACCCCGTCTTGTCAGAGGCCAGTTGTGTGAAGCCACACAAATCGGATTGAGCAATGGTGGCATGGTCGTAGGAATGGCTCTTTCCGAGACCGGGACCTTAAGGGGCGGCTATTGCTTTGCAGAATGCTGAACAAGGCTTGCCACCAGAACACCATTTTGAGATTGAGTCACACCAATTTAAGGAGGATGAACCCAAGATAGCAAAAGAATGATGATGATGATGATGATGATGATGATGATGATGATGATGATGATGATGATGACGATGATGATGATGACGATGATGACGATGATAACAATGAGTATGACAAGGACAGTACTAGTGATCAACCTTTTTCACCATCTACAGTATTCAGGTCATGTACAACAATCACAAACTTCACACCTTTACAGAAGTCCTCCCTTGACCAACCCCACAAAGCTTCGCTTTGGCAAAACATGATTCTCATTCAGACCTGCTCTTGCAACCTTTGAAAAGAAACCTCAAATGATGTGGATGTCATCAGTTTTTTCGCCACCTCAAAACAAACTTCATATCAACAAAAATCAACCACGAAACACACCAGTCGCGAAACACACCAGCCGATTTCAGCATCCAAGCGACTCATTTTGATTTCTTCCAATACTTTCTTAGGCATCAAATTGCTAAGCACCTGGACTTCGCTGGGGCAGCTGGACTACCTATCTGGCATGGAAAGGTACGTCCTGACTTAGATTCAAAAAAAAAACGGTCAAAATGCGAAACTACCTTACCACCAAAAACCCTATTATTCAATCTACTCAATCATATAAAATCCAGAAAATAACTTTTGGAAAAGAACAAAAAGACCTACGTGACACACTTTCTGCAAAATCGGCAGTCAAGGTCAACTTCAGAACCAAGGAGCCGTCTCCACTCGATCCTGGATGGCAAAGAATGGATCAGTAAGTTGCACTGGCGGTGAGTTCTGGAGATTGTCATGAGATGTCATGAGTCATCACAGCTTTTTTTCAAATGAATTCATCAGTTTCTACAGATTTGAAGAAATTTTCCTTGACAGTTTTAGAGACTAAATATACATTAGAATCATCCTCCGCCAGCATATCATGCAAGTCTTTCCAACTTCCTGGAATTCGAACCTCAGGAGTTCCCAGCAATTTCCTCCCGTGCTCTCCGGGCACCCAACCCCAAGGGCCCCTTGGTGTTTGACCCCCCCGCACCTGGGTTTCCTCAACTCGCTGCTTGGCTTTGAATCGTGCCCGGCTGGTCTGCTCCAACACGTGAGCCAACAAGCAGCTGATCACCACGGTGCAGAGGAAAATCACCCGACCTCAAAAATCACATCATGGAAACGTTTAAAAAAAGGGGTGGAGAAAAAAAAATCAGGGAAGAAAATAAAACAGATGTTTAAAGAAAACACATCGGGAACATGTACCAAATATCTCATTTCAATTATGATATTGGCAAACATCACCCAAACGTCCAAACCAAAGAGGAAGTTAGAAGAAGTCAGATTGAAATGGTATAAAACTTTGTATCAGGGCATCGTTAGATGTTGAATAGTTCCTCCCCAAATTCTGTGCTGAAGAGCTGAAGGCTGAAACAAAGTATCCGTGTCTCAAAACGTTGGGATCTGTTTCATCTGCAAATCTCACTACAGTACCGGAAAAAGAAGAAAAAAAAACACAACTTGCCTCAATTCTTTTGATATGCGAAGCCAAGCGGCCAATGTTGGAGATGTAAAGGCTGGTGCGATCTCGTATGGCCATAAAAACCAAGCCCAGCGGAATGTAGGTCAAAGATTGGTAAAAGAGTGTTGGATGGGTATTGGTCACCTTGGTGTAGGTCATGTAACCATTGCTACACAGCATGGGATGTATTGAAACGTCACTTGACCATATCCGCCGGCATAGTCTAGTGGAATGGGGCTTGATGGCGAAATGCTTGTTTGTTCTTCCGCTTCGCTTTTGCTTAGATAGTCAAAGCTGAAGCTGATAATGTCTCTTCGGCGCGTTTTTGACTTGCCGAAAAACCCCCCCCGCGCGCCACCACGACCACCACCACCACAACCACGACCAGGACCACCCCACACCGAAAGGTCCCGCTCAATCTTGCTGTTGTTGCTGCTGTTGCTATGGTTGCTGTGGTTGCTGGTGTTGCTGTTGTTGCTGCTGTTGCTGTGGTTGCTGTTGTTACTCTGTTGCTGTGGTTGCTGGTGTTGCTGTTGTTGCTGCTGTTGCTGCGGTTGCTGTTGTTACTCTGTTGCTGTGGTTGCTGTTGTTCCTGTGGTTGCTGTTGTTTCTAATGTTGCTGCTGCTGCTGTGGTTGCTGTGGTCATATATACTTGCTGCTGCTTTTGGTGGTGCTTCTGGCGAGGTTCTGCTTCTGGCGCTGGGGCTATAAAATGATACGGCTGTCAGTGCATATCTGCCTGCTGGTGTTGGGACTGATGTGGTGCTGGTGGCGGTAGAGCCGCACATCTCAAGCCATGAAATGCCGGCGGCCTCCGCCGGAGGCTGATAAATATACTCTGATTAATTGACCTCTTGCAATCGCGTGATCTGTTTCATGAAGCCATGCAATTGTCCACCAAGTTGCAATAAAATAAGCCAGGACAAAGACCAAAGATTGCCTCAAGCGCAGCAAAGTGTCAACAAAACCCCATCTAAAAACCACGAGTTTCCCAACACTTGAATCTCTGATACCTGAAAGTATTTTGGCTCTTTGTGGAGGACATGTTTAGTTGTATTGGCCCCGACCTTAGACATCCTACAATTGAAAATGTCAACCTTTAGAGCTTCAAAAACCCACGGGTTTTTGATTCCACCAATTCAGAACAGCTGCTGTTGATTGACATAATCCAAGAAGTGCATATGGACGTGCCTCAGCTGGTGCAACGAAGCCATCTGTGATCCCAAGTTGCAAGTTGAAAAACAAAATGCGCGTTTTCATCTTACCACACCAAAAATAAACAAATGCGGGGAAGGTTGACCTCCAACCCTCCCCAATCTTGTCAATTTTTGTTGAAGTCTTAAGCTCCAAACGATTTGGAAAGCTGTGGATAGATGAGTGCATCATAGGAGATGTACATCAAGGTTGCTACCACCAATGTGGAAGCAACTAAACCCCATTGCACCTGCCATTTTGTCAGAGGGAATTTTCTTCAAGAATCAGATCTTTGGATTAATGCTTTCACATCTGCATCATAAATCTGTTGCGTGCTACTTTGCATCTGAATTTTGTGCGAACAACTCGATATTTTTGCTGGTTCCCAACAAGAAATGGATTCCAACATGGCTGCACTGCCTGCTGCACCTTTTCCCGGAAGGCTTCTGTCCTCAAGCTTCCACACCACTGGAATTTCAGATGAAATTCGGCGTTTTTGAGAATCAATTCACTGAAATTTTCATGGCAAAAACAACCCTTGACCCTCTCGTTTATCTTTTTCTCCATGTTCCCGGTCCTCGCGAAGAAGGACCACCCGACACCAATGGACAAGCACGAGAAACGGCAGAGCAGCAAAATCATGAAGCGTCCTTAGGCGAGTCATTGAGAGGAGATAGAGGAATCGAAGTGTCGAACTTTTTGGATTGACTGATGTGGAACAGAATGACAGCTGACTGATGCCTTTTCAAGAATAATTGATGCATGAGAAAGGAAACAGGTCTGTTCGATACTTTTTGCACCACTGCATTGAAAACTCTTGAGTTTCTCAAGCCGAAATGATTTTTTTTGTGCCGAGTATCGGGTGGGATGCTTGGGCAAAATTCCAGAGTTTCTGTCCTGCGGGATGAGGTCCATCCGACAACCAACATGACGAGGTGTGTAGCAAAAGCTTATGTACAATAAGAGATTGACAATGACCACAGTCATGAATTTGTACTTTTCAGACAAAGAAAGAGCACGGAAAGAGGAGATTAGTGCAGCACTTAAAGGAAAAGATCAACATCATCCACCCGAAGCACAGATAGTCTTACGACCTTACGATGTGATGGATTGTGGTGTCACTTGTTGTAGCTTATGAAGCAAAAACTTGGAGTACCTAAGAGAGGGTCCTCCTTCTCCCATGCTTTAGTGTGTTCCATATGCATGACATCCAAGACCGTCATGAAAGCCTGCAGAGAATGGAAGCAATCATGGCCGAAGGTACAAGTCACAAGTCTGTTTTCCACCCCCCCCCCTTTTGGTTGACCATCTTTCTAAAGCACAAATTCTCCTTCTGAAACCTGGATCACTTTGCTACACCCCTGAAGATTAACATGGAACATTATCATGGAGGTTTGAAAGATCATGTTCCTTTCTAAATGAGTGATTTGTAGGTTCCATGTTAATCTTTCAGGGTGTACTTGAAATGAAAGTTCCCATTCAAAAACTCCATCGGACAAAGCTGGACATTCAAAAGCTGCGCACCATAAGCAAAAGCTGCCGATGCAATCGCAGGCGGAACTTCCGCACAAAGATCAAGTGGAACCACATCTGAAACTTCTCCTCGTGAGGGATTGATGGAGGCTGCTGAGTTGAAGCGAATTTCAACTCTCACCGTCTGGTCACTCAATATACAACTCCTGTGATGACAACACTGGCTCCAAACATCACTTACTACATACATCACTCCCAAAAAAAAACTGTATGACCCTGAAAAAATCACACATGACATGGTCCTCAAATGTGCCAGGATTGATGAAAACCTTGCCACCCCCCCCATTTCCCCATGAAAATCCCTGCCTCAGAGAACTGAGGTTCCTTCATAGGATCATGGCTCTTAAAGTCCACCTTACAGGGGTTGATTTGTTGAAGCATGCCAGTTGGCATTTTCAAAAAAGCCAAGCAAAGTGAACATCACCCATGATCAATGTCAAAATTATGAGAAAACAAAGTGATGGTAGTGATTTTAGCACATGACACTTGCAGCCCACAGCCTTCTCCGAGAGAATGAAAGGCAAAATCTTGGGTTGCTCCGCAGCTTCTTCGGAGAGCCGTATGGCTTTGCTGACCTCTTGCTTCACTTCAACCTCCTGATTTTTTTGGAAGGGCCCGTGCTGTCGTCTGGTTTCCATGGCGAAGTGACTGGACATGGATTCGCGACGTAAAGGTGTTTTTTTTGTTAAAAAATGGGCCAGATTTGCACTGATGGTTTCGGATGGTTCCAGTGTTCCACTTTGAAAAGACACAAACTATGTCATATCATATCTTGCAGAGATTCAGGAAGAATCTTCATGACTCCTTCATTTTTCACACATCCCCACCACGTCTCACGAAACAGCCACCCCTTGTTTAGCATCGACATCAGTTTCTCCTTGGGTTTTGCCGGACTTGCCGGATCCTGAAGCAAACGGAAAAACATCTCTCTTTTGAAACAAAAAAACATCAAATGGCTGGCTTATCAGCTTATTGACTGTATTATCAACTGGTCCAACTCTTCCAAATATCCAAGACACCTAACCGTTAAACCAAACCACCAAACCATCAATGTTGCAAACGGGAAAATCCCTTCCCCGTTTGCAACCTGCAATGGCCCGGTGCTGGCTGGGAAGTTGGACTCATCATAAACAAAGGCCTTCACCTCGGCGGACAATGTCTCTTTGTTTTTGGTCAAAACCTCATGGTTTTCCGATATATTCAGATATATATGGGATATCCCATATATATACATATATACATATATGGTACTATGTATGGGATATACATATACATGGGATATCCCATATATAATTATACGCGCAAACCGGGACGTTCGCCGACCCGACAGTACGGTGTTTTAAGGCCTTTTTTGACTTGTGCACCTTCGTTAGAGAATTTTGGGTGTTTCAAGAAGATTTTTCTTCTTGCAACTCAGAATCAAGCCAATCCAGGGCATCAGGGTGAAAAGCGTTGGATGGGCTCACAGCACAGGTTCATTCCGTAGCACTTCAAACACGGGTTACATTACATGTTTGGGCATGTGTAAAGTATGTACCGAAGCAGTCCATTCCGTAGCACTTTAACCACGGGTTACATTACATGTTTGGGCATGTGTAAAGTAATTATGTACCGAAGCAGTCCATTTCGTAGCACTTTAANATACAGTTTATATACATATATGTACATATTTAAATGATATGGGATATCAAATATGGGCGATATTGATTTGGGCTATCAGGCAATCCATTTGTTAAGGGTACCCTCCCTGAAACTAACATTTCACCCCTGAAAATAGGCCCGGCCCCAAAAGGAAATGAATCATTTTCCAATCATCATTTTTGAGGAGACTATCTTAGTTTTCGGGGAAGTATCTAAAACCCTGATGGCTGCTGTCCAAACATCAACTGTATATGACTCGCTATCCACTCATGGCTTTCCAATTGAATTTTCCGCACTTTACAAAGATTCATGTGGGATATGACTTTCCAAGTGAATCTGATTCGATGCTTGCCAAAAATGGCCATCCGTAACAAATAGATAAAGATATATGATATATAGGGTCTTTCACACTCTCAAAAATTCCTAAAAGGGAAGCAAATCACAACTGTGAATCTATTTGGGCAATCACCAAAGTCCAGTCTTATCACGTGAAGGGTGCAGGACAGGAGCATGACTGCCATTGAAACAAATAAGTACATACCTTCAACAGTCCTCCCTTTGCACAAACTGCCGCCAACAACCCTTTCACAATGATGATGGTGATTTTGCTCGCGCTGTGCCAACACGGCAAATGAATGCAACATGCAGATCAGAGTCAACCATTAAGTTCCAAACGTCTCCTTTGCCCTTCATTTTCACGATGATGCCATCTTCCTGTTGCAGAGGAGATTTGATGCGACTGGGCACCACCACTCGATATCTAACGGAAACCGTCCCGATGTCAGGATGTCATGAAGGATAAGGTGCAAAACAAGAAACTCACTGCACATCCTGACCCCATCAGAATCACTGGCCTCTTTTACCTTCAACGATGGTGGAAGAATTTTGTTTGTGGGTTCACCAAACAACAACTGCCCAGGAGCTGCTTTTTGCATCATCCTGGCAAGGCGAACCAATGCTTTCCAGTAGAAGTTGAGTATGAAGAAACTGCGTTTTTTGCCCATGTGTTTCGAAAATTTGACATACCTGGTCTCTTCTCTGATCTCCAAATGATAATCTTTTTCATAGTTGAACTTCCTAAGGATAATTCCACCAACGACCAACCATAGGACCATAGGAAGTGCTTGCTGTGCAGCAAACAGCATCAAGGTGGTGCTACTTGAAAAGATCCTTCACCACACTCTATTTTCGGTGTCAAAACAGAACAGATCCGTCCAATTGGAAAGAATTGGAGGATGCAGTCATCGACTCTGTTGGGGGTCTTAACCCCCCAAAAATTGAAGACCCTCCCACTAAAGCTAAGGCTGATTCAAGTTGTAAAACAATCCAACCCCCAATGACTGGCATTTCTTATTTTGGAAATTACATGTTTTCTTCGATGCTGTGGGGAAATCACTCTTCCCATGAGGGCGCCTGGCAGACGTGTTGATGGTATCACCGAAGAGACGAAAGCGCGGAAGCTTCTGTCCAATGACACCCGCACGGATCTCGCCCGTGTGAATGCCCATCTTGAACTTCTTCTGGAGATTTTCGAAACGGAAAATTGGAAGGGAAAAAAAAACTTGAATTTGTTTGGAATGATGTTTGTTAATGATATTAGTTTTTGTGTGGGGAAAAAATATCATCTCTGTATGCTGTACAGTGTTGTGGGGACAGAGATGAGTCTGAAGGCAAGGTCCATCTTTAACCAAAGATGGATAGATGTGTTGCAAGAAACAGCACTCAAATGTGCAAGATTAGAGTAAAAAGGGCATATGGCATAAAACCAAAAATCTTCAAAAAACCCATGGCTGGTCACAAGCTTTGGTTATGTAGACCTCTGGTGCCTGCCTCTGCATCTTGCTGCAACTGTTGAATTTCGTAGGCCGCCGAAAACAAGCGTTGCAGCAAAGATTGATGCTGTGCCACAGCAGTCTCTGGGTCACAACCTTCAGGTGGCAGGTCCTTGAAAAAAGTTCCAACGGACGTCTCTCCACATGGAAATGTAACAAAAATGATACTCAGAAAGGCTGATTTTGTAGATTGGTTTTTTAGGTGGCTCATCACTTTCCATTTCCATGCATTTTTTCTGGACATTGTGACTCCAAACTGATACTTTCCAACTCCAAAAGACTCAAACCACCGCAGCTTCTCCTCTTCGACAACGCCTACACAAGCCACGTACTCCTCTGCCACAGTTTCAATCTTGGTCACCTAGCAATGGACGTCCGGTTCCCGCGCGCACCAGACCGGCATGGCAAACGTTCTAAGGCCCTAAGGTTTCTAGATATTGTGCTCAATTGGAGCTGGAGATCGAAAAAAAAATCAGTTAACCATTGGATCTTTTGACGCGAATTCAAAAAATCCATTGGCAAAGCTAATCTTCCTGCAATGACTCCCCAAGCCTTGTGAGCTGCACAAATGTCGTCCATTTTCCCAAAGTACCTCTCAGTGCCGAGAGAACCAACCCAGAAGACAAAAAAAAACACGATTTTGCTATAGAAGCTCAGTAAACTCCGTAAACCTCTTTCCAAGATCCAGACTTGTTGAGAAATGTCAAGGCCGCATTGGCGTCGCTGACATGGAAATCGTGAATCAACACGAAAAGAATGCTGACCTAAGCAATACTCGTGGAGCGTTTCGGAAAGTGGTGATACACCAATAGCATTTGCTTTGGAAGGGTAGATATTGAGGAAGCTATCCACGCTGAGGAACCCAATAGTGGGTGCGGTGTGGCCGAAAATGTCTGATCCAACAAACTCTACTAGTCTAATAAAACAGAAACTTCAAATAGATTCAAACATATTTTTCTAAATTTATTCATATATCTATATGTAACAGATGACGATGTAACACCAGGAGAAAAAGGCAGGTCTGATGCGGATTCAAAAATGGCAGAAGACCTCACGAAATGCTCCGCAATTTTCATCTTGGCCCAACTGTGCGAAATGTTGCAACCATAGCCTCGGTGGAAACAATTCCCAGGCTAAGGTTTCGACCCGCTGTCTGTAGTCACAAATGGGTTTCTGGGAAGGCTCGGGGTAGGCGGTAGGTGGAGGTGGGAATGGCATTTCTGTAGGCACCGAAATCGAACTTTTAATTATAATTATCTTTAAACAAACTGGAATTTGGAGAACAACCAGTTATCAGTTGACATGTTTTGAGGTTCTTCAATGTTTTTGTCATCATTGAAAGCGAATGAAAAAACACCTCGGATCCAACGCACAGTGTCCTGCATCAGCACTCGTGGAATGACATATTTCGGGACCTCAATCTTCAAACCAGCCAAGCTCAACGTCCACATTGGATCCATTCCCAAACAGTTCTGGTTTCTAAGCCGAACACCATACCATCAAAGACCAAATAGAGGCGCTCCAATGCCTGATCATATGGTAGGAGACGGGGTACGACCAAGGTAAAACTGAGTACCCAAAAATGGAGGCCAAAACGGAAACTATGTTCCAACATTCTAGTTGAGTCTTCTTCAAGAATCGATTTCCAAATGTGATTTTAACAAATTCTTAAGCTGCAAGAGTTGCAGCTTCCAGCCACATGTTTTTAAATCAGACCGTGGAATTCCTTGGCTCATCCAACCTTCCTCTGCAAGTTGTCCTCCAAGAATTGCCGCCGCATGCCCTGTCACAATCCGGAAACAGAATACAGATATCCGCTACGGGAAGAAGATGTGAGCTTAAAGCCAACCTATCCTGTGTGATGTAGAGATATGTTTATATAAGTATGTATATAGTATATATATACATATTGTTTCGTTTATCTACTCATGCATGTCTGTCCATATGGAAAGGTACGTCTGTGCATGATCTTTGAGTCACCCGGTTGACAACAACAAACAACAAACCCACGACGTCCAACAAAGTACTTGCACCCCCCCCCTGCATTGCGCACCTTTTCCAAATAGTACTTCCTCAGAGCCGCTGGGAAGTTATATGATATGAAATTCCAGGCTTGGCTAGGAATAAGATGTTCATCGTGCAAAAGCAACAACTAAGATGCTTTGGGAATCAACTTCAGCCAATGCTTAGATATGACCCGAAAACATTTCTGATGAAACTTTAATCAAACATTGGTAGCGAGGTCTGGTTCGAACAAGATCTAACAAACCTGGAACCGGAAAATGAACGAAGCACCCTTTCATTGATGTTAGAGCGAAAATTCTATTGGAAATTCCTTGCCACCGAGTCGCTTCATGGTGCCCAGAACTGCCGTCACAGCCTTGGTTTGCGGATTTTCAGAGATATCTTGTGTGCTATGAACAGTGCAACCCATTTCAAACGGAAAACACATCCTTCCCTAAAAAACCTTTGAGGTGCCTATGACATGCCACAGAATATCTTGCGGCTTCCAACTTGTAAACAAACATTAAATATCAACTGTGTTGACTTTGGGTCCAAGTGGATATATGAAAGCATTTGGCACCTTGCCCGCAGTGATGCTTCAGACAAGGGACTAACATGGCCAAATGTAGAGGAAGATCCGCCATATGAGTCTTCTCCAAAGTAATCTCTGCATAGAGCCAACTGACGCCCACATACAGAAAGCCCTGGCAACTTTGCAATTCCACACCCCCATATCTCAAGAGTCACGACTGTGATAACACTCTGATACCAGAATCTTTTCAAGCTAGGTGCCGAATGAATGGTCAGGGGGTGCTGTGCCAAGCAGGGTCCTAGAGTTCTATCCAATGCTGAGGGGTTCAGGTCTCGACTTTGTCAACCAGCAGAAATCAAAATGCGACAGCATTGGCATGTGGAGGTTTTTTGAAAGATCCATGTTTTTCATGTGACCTGCAGACAAGAACCTTAGGTTGATTGTGCCTACAGCTGATGAGCTACAACTACAAGCAACAATGAAAAAAAAAACTCTGCACTAACAAACCCCTTTCTTTTAGGCCAACTTTCAACTTTTTCTGGAACCAAACAAAAAATCCCCATCTGCACTGAATCTGAAACAGCTAAAAAAATCATGGCATGGATCACAAGCCATATGAAGGTCAGGTGCCAACTCCGGAATTGTGGCAAGGCATAAGGCCTTTGATGATCCAACTTCCATCGGAGAGATTTCCAGTGTGTGTTGAGAAGGTGGGGCCCATTTTTCCTTCGGTTGTATCGAAAATGCCAAGTTGGAAGTTGCCATGTTTTTTTTTCGAAAATCCATTGTTTTGTATGGAAAATGTGTGTTGTTTTTTCTTGGTTATATGTTTTTTTTCGCGAAAATCCATTGATTGAAATTCGGATGATTGCAAAAAAGGGGTTCTTTTCGGCTCCATTTCTTCCAAAGTCGGCATGGCAAAAGGTCATTTTTTGTACCGACTTTACGATCAAGTTGTTAGCTACCACTTGGCTGTGCCAACACCAATCATACATCCAGGAGAAACCAATCTTTCTGCCATACCTGATGTAAATATATTCATTGAAAACAGACACCAGTGGGCAAGTATGCATAGTTTTACTTCATTCCAGTTGGATATACATCGAATTGCTAGGTCTCATGAGTGTGATTTTTTTATTCCAAGTTCTGGACATAATCAGCATCCAAAGTTGCATCATTTGGCATGCAGTGTGTCCTGCCAATCACGCAAAGGTCAGAGAAGTTGGGTGGACAAAAATTGTCCTGCAGCCCGAGCCTTGCAGTGTGCAGTCCAACTTGGCATTTGCCAGCACTAGTGCCGGCTGGTCATGGCAGACCTCACAAAAATCAACAAACAAGAAAAGAAACAACAACAGACAACAACAGTGATAAAGCACCAGCAACATCATCATCATCATCATCATCATCATCATCATCATCATCATCATCATCATCATCATCATCATCATCATCATCGTCATCATCATCATCATCATCGTCATCATCATCATGAACGCCAACAACAAAAGCAAGAGCAAAAGCAAGAGCAAAAGCAAGAGAAGCATCCGCAAACAACTCAAAGAGAAATGACACCAAACATATCCCACTCTCAGCGGTTGATACCCAATAGCCTAACCACTCTGAAAGGAAGGTGGAGACTTACCAGCCATGTGAAACCGGAGGCCAAATCAAGGTTCCAAAAAGATATTTGGGTAATGTTACATTGTGCACACATGTGTATACATAGATATATACACATGCATGCATATACCTATGCATGTACTTACGCATATATATATATATACATATATATGTATATATGCCTATATATATACCTACATATGCACGTATCTATATATATATGTATATCTATCACTCCTGTACTCTCCGGATGATTCCAAGAGATTGGACAATTGCCCCTCGGCGTGTTTTAGCCTTGGCCATGACGGACAGGATATCACAGGATGGGCTGAAGGGCGAAAGGTTCACTGCCTCGGAGCCAACTGAAGCATTTTGCATCCTTGGAACCCCCCAAAACAGAAACTGGGATGTCCCAGCGATGAAGAAGAATGCAAAAAAGCCTCCCAAGTCGAGATCAGGAAAACAACCACTGCAGTTTTGAGAGGAAGGAAGCAAACTTGCTTTTGATCATTGGCAAGCATCCTTTTCCACTCATATCGACAATCAGATCCAAGTAGCAGCCAAAAATATGCATGCTAAAAAACTCAAATGTCCACGCCTAGGATGGTCCAGTACGCGGAGTCCCAGAACATGCTCGGAAGAAAAAAGGTTCGGATGGAGTCGCGGGAGCCCTCGACGGCTGGCACCGCAAACAGCAAGGCGAAGACCTGTGGAGTCGTGACAGTTTTGTTGGGAAATCTTCTCTCCTTTTGCATTTCAAACGTGCCAAAAACTGCATAGCAGTTTTCAAGATCTGTGTTTCATCTGTTTGCTTGAGAATATCCTCTCAAACGTAGCATGATTTTTCGATCCAAATAGGATAAATACATCAAAAGTGCTGAAACATGGGCCCAAAACCACGGCAAGCGTGCTAGATGCTGCACTTCCTCACATCCATCAGATTTCCTATCCCAACAAACCCTGTGACCTGCGTCGGCACAGATCAACCCTAAATCCTGCCTAAACCCCATACACCTCAAATAAAGCCCAGAGAAAGAAACCCTCAACAAACCCCAAACACATGCCCAAACTTTAAGATTCCCAACCAAGTACAAAGAAATAGAACCTATATAATTCCTAAATTCACCGAAGATAAACCAAAAGTAGATCCCAAATAACCCTAAACAAACCCTGAAGAAACTCGAAACAAACCTCAATACCCTCGTTAAAGCCCTAAACTCTAAACATCATAGGACCTGTTGAAAAAGGACTCTGGGCAAATCAAGTTTTCTTTTATGGGCTTAAAAGCATCAATCATATCTTACTTGATACATTGCTAAAAGCCGACATCTCCACCACATCTCTTTTACTAAAACCCTCCAGGCCTTGCCCAGGACCAAAATAGATCCAATTTGAAGGCTTCGTTGCAGCCACCATTCATCACCTTTCATACGCCAAACAGGCCAATGAAGCCCCCTACGTGGTGGATCCATACAAAACCAGCATTTTCACTGGGAAAAAAAAAGTTGCAAACAGAAGACCATTCTTTTTCTTTGGATTGGTACAGATTAGAAAGGGGTCATGCTACTTGCCCTGACCCGAGAACTTCCCAAAGAACTTCTATGAAAATGATGCCTGAAAACATGCAGCTTCGAGTCACCTAAATTCTCTCCCCAAATCAAAAAAAAACAAATAAACAAAGGCCACCCATTCCCTAAACACCTCTCTTTGTCAAAATTGAGCCACCTTAGCCAAAAATCATATCCTTTCAACAACGCCACACCTGGGCAAGTCTCCAATTCGAAGAAGGCATAGAATCGGTCCACTGCCAAACCGAAGGCCACCAGTGCCAACAACACAGCACCTCGTTGCTGGTTTCGTGGATAACTCTCCTGGCCACAAATTTTGTATCCAACAAATGCGGCTGTGAAGTGGATGATTGTTCCAACTTGGTAACATAAGGAAATATAAAAAAAAACGGTTCAAGGCAAAGCCAATCTAATCATACAAAATCGGGGAAGATCTTAGGATGCTTTGAAGACCTTCAAGGTTTCACTTTGCTCAGTTTAGGACTTCACTGTCGCTACCGGGCTAAGCACAACAAGGGTAAAGTGGTGCAAAGACTTTCACGTTAAATAAATAAAACAGCTGGAAGCATTTTGGCATGCCACACCACTCACCAAAAAAAAGTGATGTCGTGATACCCTGCCTTCTCCCACTCCTCCTCAAGGTCCTCTCAGAAGCTGACAATCAGAATCCAAATGAATACATCCAAGAGAGCACCTTTTCATGACATACGCGGTTTGATCGACTTCCAAGGAGTTTCATAAATCATGAATGGCTTGCATGTGCAAACCATACATCAACGTCATCATCACATAACTCCTCCCACATCATGGATTGCCCACCACCTCCCCCCCTCCAACATTTGGCCCCCCATTTCCTCATCGATAAAACGCATGCCGGGCCCAAGCTTCATAGAAGACTGAATGGATCCCGTTTCGGGTGTTGCCTCACCATTGAGGATACTTTCACCGAAAAGCTGGGCAGTCCGGGCATATGATGTGACTCATAAATATGTATATACCATTTAGATGTTACTGTGTCTTGTGAGAGGGAAAGATCTTACCTGAATCCATGCAATATTAAGTGTGTTTGCAAATATATATACCTCAAAGTGATCGTAGGCCATGGGCTTTGAGACACCGGCTTTTCTGCGACCAGCGCCAGCGTGACGGCA
>DF245185.1:0-19951 GCA_000507305.1 Breviolum minutum Mf 1.05b.01 | reverse complement strand
CGCACATGTCCTTTGAGCCAGTGCCTAGCACAATGCAAAGCCCTCATTAACGAGCAATTCTGCTGTAGTGGAACAGGACCATTTTCACAAGGACTACCACTGTGTGTGTTTTTCCAGTTACATATTCTTCTGTGCAGTTTCCTGCAGTTGCATTCCAGTTGCATTCCAGTTGCAAATTCCAGTTGCAAATTCTATTTCCATTGGGGGAAGCATTCGCAAGCTCGTCAATCATTGAAACCTGACATCTAATTAGGATTTGTTTGCTTAGTTTTTGCGCCTGCGAATGCTTCCCCCAATGGAAATAGAATTTGCAACTGGAATTTGCAACTGGAATGCAACTGGAATGCAACTGCAGGAAACTNCTGCGCAGAAGAATATGCAAATGGAAAAACACAGGAAAATTGAAGCAACGTATATTCTATCTTGTCCCGGCCAAGCGTGGCCGCTATCTCTGATGGCTTCTGGCCACGTTCATAGCAGGTCCGGGCCACGGCCATCTCTTGTTGGGACATCTTGGTCCAGCCATTTTTAGGCATGGTCGGCAGCGGAGAGGAAACTGCCTATATGTCTTTATGTAGTTGAGGACAATGGCTTGTCATGTGGGCCTTTTGTATGACTTGAAGGTGTTGGTTTTGTCTCGTACCTCATGAAGAGTACTTGTCACTTGTCTGCGAGCAAAAAGCAACAAAACAAGTTGAGTTCATTCGGTTGATGGCTGAAATCCTGCACCACTTTTGAGTAGATGGGATTTCCCTCCACCCCTTGAATCTTAACATTGGAGGTATTCAAATGCAGGAAACAGACGCAGTCATGAATGGCTGAAATCCTGCACCACCTCGATGTCATCCCAACATTGAAATTATGGGGGTTGCAGGGGGAAGCATCAAAGGTGCTACAATGCAATACATGGCAGGCGGTGCAGGATTTCAGCCATCAACAGTACTGAGTGATGGGGATTTTCAAGAATTTGAGAACTTGAAGCAGGAAAGGAACAATCCAAGAGTGATGACACGTCCGAGGCAGAAGTTGCAACAACCATGAAACTGGAGCCTCGCGAGCTAGCACTCATTCAGCACGAGTTCAAGCAGATCTGAGGGAAGGAGAAAGGAGAAAGAAAGGATGCCAACAACAAACAGGAGAAACACACAGATGATTGACATACAATATGAGCCCTCGGAGAAGAACAAATGGCGCAGTATTGCAAACGCCAACACGACAACGAGCCAAACCGAAACCAGAAGAGATGAACATGGGCAGTGGCGTTGATGGAGTCTCAAGCAGCGGAAGGCTTTCAGAAAGAGGTGATGTTGAAACAAAAGAAAACGATGAACTCAACCGACCACGGTTGCAAACAATATCATATAGTAATTTATTTAGTTATGGTTTGTGGAAACAAGAGTGTAAGACTACTTATTGAGCAAGAGAGTAGGAGAATACAGAAACAAATCTAGAGCATCAACACGTAAAACCATTTATTAATGATAGAGTTTCTTAGACTTAATATGAATAAATCATTTTGGGAAAAAATGAAAAGGGAAACGGTTGTAGATGATGAGGGTATGCTAAACTACCTTGCGTATTCACACTTAGATAGTTCTACAGTGATTAGTATCAAGAGATCAAATAAATCAACCCTCAAACCTTTGAAAATAAACCATTTCAATTTCCAGAAACGCAAGACAGAGCAACGCAAACAATCAATACAGAAGAACAAGGAGTTGATACATTTAATATACAAATTATTTGAATGAATCAGTTGGTGGCTACATCTTACACACGAGTTCAAGAAATGCTGATCGAACGAGAAAATGGTTCCAGCAAGAACGGAAATTTTTAAGGGAACTAGTCCCAAATCCCCGCCAAGTAGCACTAGTAGCGACAATGAGGGTGTCTTTTCAATTCAGTAAGTGTTAGAAGAGGTTTCAGACTGAATTTGCGCTAAAGTTGGCAATCACAGCAGAAAATCTTACTTGCACTGGCACGATCTGGTGCCATAGTTTATTTAACATCAGCGCCGCATCAATCATCAGAGAAAAATGAATCCAGACGTTGTTCGTGTTACTTCCTATCCACCTCAAACTATCAATTCATGTTCACCAGTGTAGAAGTTGTAGCACCCCCCAATTTCTATATATCATCATAGAATCACGTTCATCAAGACAAAAGCCAATCTCACTACTAGCACCTACAAGCCCTAAACCCGCATCACCAGCAAGTAGCGCTGAAACAACACCAAAATGACAAAATCTAAATGACTATATACTTTCAACAATTCATGCCTAAGTCGCGGTTCTAACTAACCTTGCATAGCTCTGGAGCTATCTGTGTCACGTCCTTCTAGGCAGTGATTAACTTTGACCCAATTTCTTCTCAATTTTTGAAAAGTGTTTCTTTTGACCAATGACTAGAACGCTCCTTTTCAGTGAATGTTTTTTCTCATCACCTTCCCCTCATCGCCTACAGCTAAAGAAGGATACTTTCGCGTGCTCCTACCTTGTAATTCCAAGTTCAATGTTACTTCATATCCGTTTTTCTTTGTTCNCAGTGTCATACTGCAAGGTATGTACAGAACCAGCCTTCATCGGGCCTCGCTGCAGGATGAACATTTGCAGACGGCTCTTTTCGCTGCCCTTTGCACCCCGGAGCCGTGGCGTGGCTGGACAGACTCGATATCATTTGGACATTTGAGCTCCTACAATTTCTGGGTACAAATCCAGTACGCAACCCTTTTGTATGATATAACATCCGATGCAACACAGTGATGATATGGATATGATCATTAATTGTAAGCGTACATTTGTGTACAGCATTTGCGCACAATATATGTATGTGTGTATATATACATATTAGTGACTCGTCAATGTCTAACATTCACATATGATGATATATGATATGTACATTGCAAAGCTTCCATGGCAATATAATCCATATAGTTGACCCATGTTTGACTCAGATCAAAAGCTTTAAACTCCCTGAAACTAACATAGCTGCTGAAAACAGGTCATCCCCCCCCCCCAAAAAAAAATGTCATTTTCCAACCATTTCATTTTCATGGGTTTTTTGTTAATTTGAGGGAGGGTAATGATCAACACCCGCCAACCCAAGTGGAACTCAATCCAAGGCAACCCGAGCCGACGCCAACGCCCCCGACGCCCTCGATGAGCCCTGGGTGGCGTGGTTGGACCAAGGGGATGCAAAAAAAGCCCAAGGGAAGATTTTTAAAAAATCCTTTTCAGCTTTTTTGGGGATTACTAGGTGGTGGTTTCACATATTTTTTCTTTTCACAAACACTTGGGGAAGGTTTCCAATTTGACTATATCATATTTTTCAGAGGGGTGGTTCAACCACCAAGTAGATTAGATAATATAGTGGGACAAACATATCTTAAACTTTTATTTCACAGTCTTTTGGCTGTTTGTTCCGGGAGGATGACGGCCAGATGGATTTCATGGATCGACTGGATAGCCAGAGGTGAAGTAAACAACCGAGCCCCAAGTGATGATACGAAGTACGGTCATGTCATGGTTGGAAAACAGCTTGAATTACAAGGCAAGGGCCATGCAGGAAGAACTATAAGATGCGGATACTCTGACAGTATTGAGACTCAAATTCCCACACTGAACTGGAAGCTGAAAAATGAATGAAGATAATGCTTCTCTCGGGAAATATCGAACATTATATGAATACCTCCTGGCGCTCCTGGGAACCAATATAATCATCCCATCTTCCCAATGCATTTTTGAAATTTTCCTTTTCCCAAGGGGGATATGGACTCTTTCCCTGGAGAGTATCATCCTCACAATCTCCTCTTTGATGACCAGGCCTGAGGCGATCCAACCCACATCAGAAGCTTCAGTCGGCACGTGTGGAAACCTGGCTGGCAGCGCCAGTCGCAGCCCACGACAAAAGTGACTGTGAAGTTTTTTGAGGGTGATTCCCTTGATTGCATGTTCTATGTCTCATTCATTGACAATGATATCACAAGATCAGATCAGAACTCAGAGCCATATCTGTTGACTGTTGAGGACTAAACTCGGCTGAATACGGCCAATGTAAGTAAAATACTCCAAAGTATTTCAGGCACCCGTACAAGTTGCCCCTCGAATCTGGGAAATCTAATAAAACAACAGGAACCCCACATTTTCAATAGACGTATAGATATTGATATCATTGATATTACTATTACAATATATTGCTGTACAATAGTATACTGTTACACCAACCAATCCCGCTATCTTCTCCCTGTACCTTGCTTGCGTTCGAGGTCTGAAGCTAACTTTGAGGAGTTGTTCGAAATCTTACGTCGAGGCTGGTAGGAAAAAAGGTGTAACTTGAGATCCCAGGAGTTTACATCTCATGGATGATAGCGGCTAGTGATACTGGAGGAAAATCTGGCGTCCCAGTTAGGTTGATGATTCTTCTGAATGATTTGTAAGTTGCCCCTATCCTAAGTGGTGTATGAATGAGTTGAATCAAAAGTATGAAACGAAAGCTGAAGGACGAGATAAAACAGATGATGCATCGTTCTTTTTCAACAATTTTGTTTTGAGCAAAAAGCTGGAGACTAATGAGAAAGTAAAACTAGAGTCCTGCATTTCTGGTTATGAACTGTTGGATGGTGGATGTGATGGACAGACTCGTTGATAGGAGTTTCTGAGTTTATAGAAACCAGGAAGTGCAGCGGAGAAATCTTTCCAAAAAGGTATGCCCGCAATTTCTGGGTTTGTTCTGTTGGTGAACTACAATCAACTTTACCCAGAATCGCTGTACATTTGTGAAGTAAGTGAGTTTTTGTTCTCCTAGATAATCTTGTTGGCTTCATTTTCATATTGGGTGATGTTTTTTTTCCAAATATATCAAATTATATGTACAAATTCCACTGAGTTTTTTTTTAAAGAGGACCCATTATTTATGGTATATTTTTCGCCATATTACCCAGGTAACGAATCCTCAGTTGGCCTCCGTTTTTCGAGGCTTCCCCGGCAGCGAGCCGGAGTCCGACAGTCACATGGCTTGGTGTCGATATGTGGCTATAGGTAGTTGATGTTAGTCTGCCTTAGTCATTGGAAAACCCTGTGTTTAGCAGTTTTTTTAAAACATTGTTGTATGTGCGGATGTTTATCAATCACATTTGTTTGGTGGTTCGGGAGGTTTTTTGATGCTGATGTTTGATCACAAGGTCTTCAAATGTGAACGTGGAGATATCACGAGCGTAGATAAGACAAAGCCCAAAAAAAACACCAGTTTAGGTGGGTAAGATCGGGTTTTTGAGCCCCAGTATGCCCTAGAAAAGACATATATGATAGCTTTTGTGGTACAAGAAGCCCCTGAAAACCCATGTTTTTTGGACCTTGCAGATTCCACGATCCTGTCAACCAGGTCGAGTACAGGAACCCCGGCGAGAAGCAGAGATCATCGTTGAGGAGAATTTAGCGAGCCGGTTGCAAAGTGCGCATGCTTTCGCCAATACCACATTCATGCATCCTAATGGATGTAAATTTGATAAATATAGATGTATGTGTACCCAAACTGAAAGTGAATGATACTGTCTGTTTGGTTCAGACATCCCAAGGCCAACCACCTTTTGGGATGTTTTTTTAAACCCTGTAAAGAATGGGGGGAAAAACAACACCAACCTTTCCCTCAACTGGTTGGCTCTCGCCGGATTTCTGGTTTCCCCCTCAACTAAACCAACCCTCTTTGGAGCGATCCTTTTGAAGCCCTTCGCAGGAGCGACCTCGAGAAAAATCTCCAAGGATACAACGAACGGAGCAACCATCAGGCAGAAGACTTGACGTGTTTTTTGTGTGCAAAAAAGATGAAACCACTTTTCAAAGTGTGGAGAATTGGGATCATCTCTGGTGTTTTCCAGTGCTTTTTTTTGGTGAAAAAAACACTGCAAGTCCCAAAAATCTTCTCAACAACGACGCTGCCGAAGGTCCAAGGAAGCGTCCCAGGCAGGGCTTCCAACAACCCTACTGGATATACGAGCGTTATGTAAAGACCTTCCAATTAAGGCAACTTCTCCTGCTGGAGAACATAGGATGTAGGGCCTATATTTTGAATTTGGGATTGATGGAAATTTGAATGGCAAATAACACATATCTTCTTTTTGAAGCCTCAAGCCTAGTATGTAGGTGTAGATGGGTTTCGTTTTTGACCCTTTTGGTTACATTTTTCGGGTTCCATGTGAGTTTTCGGGAGTTACAAAAAAAAATGGACTTCAAAGTGCGTCCAGACTACCATAAACGACTTAAAACCTTTGAAAATATATCACTGGATTCCTTTTTTCGGTATCCGAAAATCCTGTTCGCGGTGGACATCCAGACATCCAGCCGTAGCCTTCCAGGGTACCTCGACCTCACCAGCTGGATTTTTTTAATGCAGAAAGTCAGTGATGGACGAAGCTGAGAATTTCTCCAACTTTTTTTTGCCCGCCGGGATTGGTTACTGTAGTTGTTTGTATATGTTTTCCATGTGTTTTCCTAGATTTGGTTCACCGAAATGTCACGAATTTGGCAGAAACATTTCCACGCAAATTGAAGGAATTCCCTGCCGACCGGACAGGACAATTCCCGTATCCGTCCACCCTGAGGTCAAAGTAGATGGCATTATACCCTCTTACTTTCAATTTCAGTTCATTGGTTCATAAAAAGAGCCATCTACTTAGCTACTTTGACCCTTTGGTGTAGGGTCAGCCTCTTTTAAATGCTGTTCTTGAATGCCATTTCCCAATTTTCATTCAAAAGCATGAGTCTTTCAAAGATCGCCAGGCTGAATGGTGTCAAGGCTTGGGATTTTTGGACATGTTCGCTGACAGCGGAAGTAGTTTTTTTTTGGTTTTCTCGCAAACAGGACCAACCCCTGACAACGTGAAACATTGGAATGGTGGGTGACCTGCAAGCAGGGCACGAAAAATTGAATCCGCAAGGATATGCTTTGAAGAACCAATCTACTGAAGCTTGAGATTTTCCCAAGTCGATTTTTGACCATCATATTGGCCTTGTTTTCATTGAGACTGGGACCAACATGGCGACTTCACAATGCAACTTCAATATGACAACTGAAAAAATTGCAGTATTATATAGATGGAGAATCCCATACACAGTTTCTTTATTCAGTTGTTGGTGAAACCATTGTATATTTATGTATATTTATGTATATTTGCGGCTCTTTTGCCAATACTTTCGAACATCTAAACTTTCTGAGTTCACTTCGAACTTGGTGAAGACGACTTCACCTTCAATTGAGGAAACAATCATGAATCATAATTTACATAGACAAAACACGTTTTTTTTTGGGGTTAAATCCACATCAATGGGTGCAGAGGATTTCTTCCAACAAGATGATGGCCTGCCTTTCCCCAGACTTTGGCCATAGCTCCGGAAACAGCAGCACCGGGTCCGCCGCCACCAGAGAAGGCAGAAGGGGGAGAGGGGACACCTTGCACGCACCGCTTAGGGATTACGTGCTTGAACATGTACATACATGTAGGCTATTGCAGGCTTAATACTTCAACTAAATACCTATCATGTATTTATATGTTAGATTCGTTTTTAAGATTATTTCCTTTGGGGATTTGATACTACGCTAGATCTTGCATGAAAAAAATCTGATATGTTCTCGTCTGCCATCGATGTTCGCATTTTAGGCTCAAGCCAAGTCATATCGTCCTCAACTCGGTTGAAAACCGTCATTGTCGTCCTGTCAACGTTTCTTCCCCCCGATGCAGCCAATGCAGCAGGTGTGGTGACTAGGTTGGTGAGTCCTTGAGGCAAGGCCTTTCGTTTTTTTCTTTATGTAAAGCTCCATTTGTATCTAGAGATCGATTGGTTTGGAGATGTTTGATCCGCCCTTAGAAACAACCCCATCTCTTGTTTTTCCCAAACATGTCACTTTGAAAGCTGCTCTATATTCATGATTGTTCATACGGATACGGGTGTACCAAAGTACTGTACCAGTCATTTCGTGCTAAAATGATCACGTTGAGGGGATTTTGGATGGACTAGGACCGGAGGCCCCCCGGCCCCCCCCAAATCTTTCGAAACAGCAAACAGCTTGATGGGGGGTTTCCAGGTCAAACACTGGCATCCTTGACCAAGGTATCCCATGCATCCAAGCACTCTGACCTTCTCTCCTCCCAGTCGACCAGTCACACCGGCAGTTGTGGCACCTGTTTCGCCAACGCCCTTGACAGTTCCGTCGGTCACGTCGCAAACACAGATTACACAGGCAGAGGTACAGCCTGCCAGCGACATTGAGGAGATGGTGACTTGGTTTGTTGGTAGGAATTTGCAGGCTCTCAAGCTCAGCAAGATGATTACGCAAAAGCATCTACTGATACTATCTGATATTACTGTGTACTGTATACTGATACTACTGCACGCTTTTTTGTCCTGTTGGTACTGGTATAGACATAGGTTGCTGTGGACGGCGCCTTCTCATCGTTCTGTTCGAAGTCAAAATCTACCGCTGTCCCATTGTAACACCCATATTGGTGATCTGCCAGCGACAGTTGAGGTGAAATTGGATCCTCTCTTTACACAGGTCCTGCAAAATCAAAGGAGACAACAATGGGGATTGGAACATCCCAAAGTGAAAGAGTTCTTATCCAAGACAAGCATGATCAGTACCTTTGTCTCCAGTTTGTCGTCGCTTCAGAATTCCGTGAAACGGTCCGTTTTTCCATGTTGAGTTAAGGGATTGGTTGAGGATTCGTGGAACCACGAAGGTCTGGCTTTCAAAAAGTGAGTCGAGTGCTTTCTTTGAAACAAGGTAACTTTTCAGGTTCACCAGGTGCTGAAATCATGACCAACAATCCACAGCATGACCTGCTTTGTCAAAAAGAGGACTTGGGATCATAACAATCAAGAAGATCTACTGACTCCACCCTACAGGATTGTTTTTTTTGGATGTTTCTAGGAGGGTGGTTTAATGGTGGGTTTTAGGATGATCTCAAAAATGACCAAGACTGGCCAAGTCTATAGTGCATTTTTGATCAATGCTAATTTCAGCACCTGGTTCCTTGAAACAGTCTTGAAACAGTTTAACGAACCATTGCAACTTCGATGGGTTTCCACCTGAGTTCACCTGAGTTTGGCCAACCGTGGCCATCGCTTTGATTCCCATGGCCCCCCGGATGCTTCCAGGTCTAGGTTCTTACTGCGCTGTGGCGAACATGTTTGAATCATTAGGTCTCAGCAGCTCGGACCCAAACAAAAACCCTGGGAGAGATGGGGGGCAAGTTGGTCTCACAATAACACTTAGGGTAGATTTGGGTGTTTCTAAAAATAATGGTACCCCCAAATCATCGATTTTGATAGAGTTTTCCACTATAAACCATCCATTTTGGGGTACCCTTATTTTTGGAAACACCCATTTGGTGTTTTTTTTGGGGGGGGGACGGGATGAGAAACAGAGAGGATTTTTTCGAAAAGATCATGCCATGTTGCTATAATGATGTAATTATGCCAGCTAAAATGACAGGAAAACCCGTGGAGCTACTTAGCTATCGGATTTTATGTCGAAACTGCGAAGTCAAGTTGCACATTGTATGTTTGCGCATGGATTCGCTGGGCATTTTTTTTCAGGACATTTTCATACTACTGCATATTCTCATTGAATATAAATAGAACTTTATCGGACTTATCTCACAGAATATCCTGTCAAAACTCATTGTTGTTGCCTTTATTTTTGGCGCATGAACGTTGTAACCTCCTGAGGAGATGCTGCGGGACCCTTCGACTGGATGCGCAGCGAGTGTCATGGCATCACACAGTTGCTGGAGAATGGCTTTGAGGACCGAATGGCTTGGTGAAGGGTTGATGATGGCATCTTTCTGGGTGTTTCCAAAAATAGGGGTACCCCAAATTGGATGGTTTATAATGGAACACCCTATTGAAATGGATGATTTGGTGGTACCATTATTTTTGGAAACACCCATATATGGTGAGTCTAGCTGGTGGTCTCATTTTTTTTAATTTTAATATTTTCACCCCGAGGGAAATGATCCAATTTGACGAGCATATTTTTCAAATGGGTTGAAACCACCAGCTAGTGAATTCAATTGTGGCATGTATCATGAAAAACATCAACCAACATTTTGAAAAAGGATGTTTCATGGATGTTGTGGGCAGTAAGGATCCAATTTGACCCGAATCTTTGTTTTGCCCAGCCGTTTTTCCGTTGTCAATGTGAGGGAGATTGACTGGCAGGATTTTTTGGAGTGTGAAGGAAGCAGCCACAAGATTGGTTCATTAGAGCCTCGGGTGCCATTCAGTTGACAGTTCGGTGCGGTTTTTGTCGGTGTTTCGTCACCCCGGTTGCCTTTTTTTCCAGGAAACCCATCGGGATGATGTTTTGGTTGCCTAGAATAGCAATCGTTACATTATAAACCTTAGTCAGCAACGCATTCCAACTATGGACTATTTGTTGGGGTGATTTATTTTCGCATCTATTTTCGCATCTCAGTAACAGTGAACACCAGGATGCCTTCACGTTAGGCAGGAGATCAACATAGATCAACTTTCATCCCAACTTGCCAACTAAGGATGTGTTTCCATTGAAGTGGGGCGGTTCCTTCTGGCATCATGACATTCGAGATACTAAGGTTTGTGCAACGGGAGGGATGTGTCGTGACAAGGTGAAACTTGCCGTTTGGATCAATCCTCAACGGACCGTTTCAGAAAACCACGCCATTTTTGAAGCTTGGAATTTACATTCCAATTGCTGCAATACTTGAGTCACATCATGGCGAGTTGGCATTGATATATCCTCATAGCCTTGGTTCACCACTTGGGGACAAGCTACCCTTGAGGATAAGCTTAGGAAACCCATTGATTTTCCACAGGCCTTGTCTCAAAGTTCGGGTAAACTCCCTATTTGGGAGACAGGTCACCCATCCAGCTCTCCCTGGGCGAACCCCATGCAATTCTCGGGTGCGCAGGTACAGGAGACTTTTTTGAGACGAAAGGAACGCTTCTTGAAGGCGAAGAATGAGAACTTGTTATTTGTGCGCGTGGTCAACGGTACCCAGGACGCCTTTTTTTCAAAAGGGGGGTATGGGGGTTGGAGGCATTTTGGTGTGTTCTTGGGATCATTTCCAAGCATTGTTAGCTTGAAAGTATGAATGATTGGCCTGATGCATATCTCAAGTTACACAGACAAAGAATCTAAGAAAACATTCCGTGGTTTGTGTGTTTGTCTAGACTCTTGACTAATACTGTGTATCTACCTCACCTGTCTACATCTTTGGAACCTTAAAACAACATGTATATTAGCAGCTGAGGATCTTTGATAACTTCACAAGTGATATTTCACATGATATAAATGCATTCACAAAACCTTCAGAATGATATAACAAACATGCATTTTTTCCGTTTCGAAACTTCACCAAGATTCTCCCAGCTGAAATTCCTCAGCTTCAGGAGCTGAGTTACATCAAAGCTCTCTACACTGCCCTGCAGTCACAGTTTGATAGTCGTGTGCGCTTGTTGGTATTGGTGGACCTCCAAGACTTTGAACAGGATGTGGGGACACTAGATTTGGGACCAGATACTTGTCATATCAACAAAAACTGGTTGAAAATAAACTTGGTATCTTTTGGCCAATGAAAGGTATATAGTATAGTCACTCTAAGTTTTTTTTTGCAACTGTGATTGTGATCATGGTTGTTGCTTTTGGTTTGTTGATTGTTTGATCGGATCAAGTTTCACATCCTCCAAGCGGATAACTGGAAGGTGTAGGTCTGTTGCCCGTGGAAGGTCACTGATGGACGGGAAGAAAATTTCGCGATCCGGCAATGTTTGCAGATTTCATATGATTTCAAATGATTTTGTATGATTTCACAAGATTTTACATGATTTTGTATGATTTCTATGATTTCATATGAATTTATTCTTGATCAACTAGCGAGCTGGCCGGCCCTATTTCAAGTGTCCACAATCATGATACCCTGCTGCCAAGTACTCTAACATAGCCATGGATAACACAGCAGATGAAAAGTACGTATATATCATATATACATATACATACATACAGATTCCAGGAGTTTCCAGTCAGTGCGAGTTTGGGTAACAAAAATCCGGTCCCTCCAAAAACCAGCGGAAAACCACGTTTCTGAGGACGTTATTTTCAGCTGTGTACATCACCAGTCATGGGAAGGGCCTATAGATGCACCCAGTCCAGAAGAAGAAGCAAGGCAAAGATTACACAAGGCTAGTGATGCATATACCAAAGCCTTGGTACGAGCACCTTGACGTCCTCAAAATCAGGATTCCGATGTTTTTTGGGTGAGGCTGGTGCTGGTGTTCAGAATGGTCATGTCAAAATGGTTGGTGATACTGTTGATGGAAGAAATCCTGCACCAGTTAGGATGTATAAAACCCTGGTAAATATTACCATATCAACTGGTGCAGGATTTCTTCCATCAACCGTAGAATCAGCTCTTCTTTTCATTGTGACAAGGTATTACAGGCGCTGCTTTCGGTATTTAAGATGGAGAGAATCAAGCCAAAACGGGAAAGACAAATAAACAAATACAGAAGAGCTGGCTGTGAGTTTTCTATCGTTATTTAAAAAAGCATTCGATTGAAGAAAGGGATGATAGTGATGCTATCGACTTTTATGGTAATACATGATTTGATAGCTGATTTTTCGGTGGGGTTGTGGCTGGTAAATTGCTATCCCTGGAATTTGAAGCCATCCACCATAGCTTATCAAAACTTGAAGTCTTACTTCTTTGTGGGAGTCCGTTTCAAGGATTTTAATGATGGTTAAGGGAGATGCCTCAACTTATATCATTCTGCATCCATGTCCTGCAGATGAGCAAGAAGTTTGAAAACAACCCCTTAAATTTATGTAGGATATTTTTCATGAGCCCAAAAGATTGGCACCGTTTGCCCCGTATCTTGAGGCGCTCTACGTTTGGTGCAACTGTGACTCGGAGATGGCTGTACATCATTTGTACGAATGCATAGTGCAGCGTGTTGATCTTGTCTGTTAGCAAGAGAGATGTTGCACATGATGGCTTGAAGAAAACCCCTCCGCATAATCAAAACGGGGGAAGTGTGTGAGGTTATCATGATCTCATCCTCACATTATTTTAAATTCCTGATCAGAAATTCATGAGTATCCAATGTAAAGCATAGATTTCCCATGTATTTTTCCATTTTTTTTTAAATTTTGACAACTCAAAAAGTCTCCATTTTTTTTTCAATTGAGGTGGATCCCTTTCGGCCACTTGGCCAAGTATCTCCAGCTTCTCACAGCATTTGGTACCTTGGTTGGGCACCGATCCAAAACGTGATTCCTTCCAACCAACACGTATCTCACCCCGGCGTGTGGCAACAGCACTGGCCTCCATGACCCTGAATGCAGCCACCTTGATGATTCCGCAAGCGCATGCAGCGCAACCGGGTCGGGTCAAGGGGAGCTCAGTCGTTGAACTTTGATTTGGCCAAGTAAGCAAAAATGTAAAAAAGATGGTGGTTTCTACCTGGAACCATAACAGATAAAAAGGAGAAGAGTACACCTGTACATCCTTCTTTTGAGAGGATGTCAAAAAAATCTTCCATTTTAGATTCTGTACACTACTCGTACTTACCACCAACTTCGTGGGGTTGTTTTTTGCAAACCAATTCGATTCGTGCGCACAGTATGAACAGACGCTGGATTAAGGCATCCATTTTTTTCGAGGAGAAGCCAAGCTTCATCTTCTTAGTTAGGTATATTGGATGCGGGTCTAGCTATCATTTTGCCATATTTTGAGGGGAGTATGAAACAAGAACGTCTTGTTCTTGGGCTTCTTGATACCCCCAACCTTCAGCAACCGTTGGGTTGCTGAGAAATCATTTTCGAGATAGATTTGGAGCTGCCGATGAGCAGAAAAAACTGGAAGCTGCTTTTTGAACCGTGTCACTAAAAATGGAGTTTGAAAGTTGTAGACTTGTAGATGTTCAAGTAGATGCTCGGATGTTGTCTGAAGAGTTGATGTGGTTGTCAGAAGAATTGACGTGGTTGCAGTTTTGTTGCAGACAACTTCTCTGATGGATGGTTCGCAAGACATATGCATCAACGCAAAGAGGTCTTGAAGGATAGGTACTAGACCTTATCTTTTATCTTAGTTTATGCCTTAGTCATATGCCTCGTCAAGATGGATCCTTTACGGCTAGGACTGATATATAATATATATATATACATATATATATATATACACATACTGTATGTGGGACATCTATAAGGACCTCACCCGACCTCACTACTATAAACGGTGATTCAGCAGAGGGTCGAAATTCCCGAAATTACCGAAAAAGACAGGCTGGTGAAATATCCAGCTTTGACTTGGTACTCAGGAAAACACCAGTATCTGCGACTTCTTCAGTGACCAAAAAGTATGGGTCAAATTCAAAGCAATCCTGACCTACTTCCCACCCCTTCCCACTTCCACCCCCTCATTTTTTGTATGAGTCAGGATGCACTTGTTTCCCTAGCTGTGGTATGCATATCACCCAAATTGGTCCAAGTCCCTCGGTCAACTCGATTCTTTTCTGCCGTTTGTTGGCAGGTGCAAGATGCGTACCGTTTGTTGGGAAGCTTGGCGCAGTGACACCGCAGGGATGGGAACTTTTGAAGAATCAAATCATTTGGATTACAACACATGAAGATAAGATATTGCAGATATCGCAGATGCCTAAAATGCTCTCTTTTGGTTAAAACATGTTCATCCCATTTTCGTTATCCGGATCTTCTATGGGGTTTGGGGCCCACCCCAAACCCCAGGTGCCTTTAGGTTGGTCGACCAATAATTTTCCAGAAGTTTCTCTTACAAAGAGAATAGAAGAACTAGGAATTAGGATTGATATGGATTGATCATATACATTCCAAACTGGTGACCACTCTCCTTCTTATACATGAGTATTCCTTCACAGAGATTTGCATGAAATCTCTCACAACTCTCAAAAACGGCAAGATTGTTTTTTTCTTGAAATCCTTTCAGCCGATGGTTGTGGATATTAGGTGCTTCGAAGAAAAAGAAGACACCATTTCAAAATCTGCGGATCTGGAAGTTCGTCAGATGATCAGCCAAATTATGGACCCACGGCCACCACCAACAACAACAACAAAAAACAATCACGTGAAGTCTTTCTCGGACCGAGGTTAGAGCTTTCCCTCAGTGCCACACGAAAGGAGGCCACCTCTGAGAATCACCCGAGTTTTTGGAACTTGTGATCTTTCAAAAATGGAAAGGGCAAGCCAATTAGATAAGCCATTAAGTTTGAAATGGTTTATATATATATATATACTCAACTCTGAAGGTGGTTTCAAGGTGGTTTGAGTTTTTTTTCCAGTTGTCATAAAATAAGCTTTTTTCAATCATGGCACTTTGATAGGGATACACGGATACATTTGCCACAGCAAATGGAAGGGAACTTTCTGGAGGATGCTGTTGCCATATCAAGTTAGAGCAGAAATATGTAACATTGCAGGCAAACTACTACATACACAAACTTGATACTGCAGAATTTAGTTCTGCAGCATCGCTAGCAATATAGCAATGCACAACTCTTGAGTTTTGAATCTCATGTCTCCACAAAAGAAACCCTTTTTATTCCTATGCCTTGTTAGTTTTGCAAGGGGTACATCAACTTGTTCTTGCATTTTTGTTGATGCTAGTGGCTCTGAATCAGAAGTCTGATGCCGTAGTACTGCTGCAGACTAGGAGGTATGTGTGGGCAACTGCCAAGTGAAATTAACGACTTCGGTGGATATGGAGTTTATGAAGTTAGTGACGGATCAATTGGGGTAGGCATTTGAACCAACAAAGTGGTGTAACATCAACAGGGGCGGTGGCTAGGTTGCTCCAGCTATTCGTATACACAGTATGTAATGCTAGACTACTAGAAGTGCACCCATATAGACATGGCGTGCAGTGTGGACACAGAAGCAAGTCAGTGTCGGTTGTGTATTTAGTGATTCATGTACTAGACATATCATATCTTGATATCATAATGTTTGCCATTGTTTGTAAATGATTAATGTTTGCCAACATGATCACCAATTATTCATTATCAATTGCTAGATATCTTTAGAACATTTTTGAATTATGTGAATCATATAAACCCGATGCTAGCTATGAAAACCACAGATTCTATAGTCAACTATCTAGATTCTGGAAACACAGGTCCAACATCGCTCGGCTTTCAGGTCCAACGGAAGTTTCGGGTCATGTCTCGACATTGGCATCCAGACAAAGCAGTTGCTGAACAGAGAGTGCCCTACAATCAATGATCGGCTGTGCTGGGATTTTTTTTTTGGGAGGGTTCGGGTTGATTAATCTTTTGCAGGTAGCATATATTTGCATACCAGTGTATGCAGAAAGGTATCTTCGTTACTATCTCAAAGAAGATCTTATTTCAAGACTGTTTTTGATTAGTGTGAGCAATAAAAAGAACACATTTGGCATTTGTTGCACCAGGGTGAAAGTAAGATGGTGCAACTCCCAAAAATTTTGTAGAGGGATCCAAGACCCATCTACTTGGCAGGAAGTGTTGTATCCAGTTCTTTCGAAACGGGAATTCATTTTTCGAAAGCAGGACCATTGTTGTTTGTTAGTTTTGATGGAGGTACCAATCATGTGTTACATATTGACCTACAAAACACCTCAAAACTGGGTAGTTTAGCTGAGAAAATCAGATAACTAGTAACTAATGATAAATATGCAATACATTGACCTATGATACGCACTTTGCATCTAATCTATCTGCAAGTTAAAAAAAACCCATCGGCCTTGGGAACCCAGTGGGACTCAGCTTAGGTACGAAGCACCCGAATGTTTCGGGAACTGCAAGAAGCCAAGGTGGGCATGGCGCAAGGTTTGTGGGCGCAACTCGAGAGGAACGTGGATTCCCAATAAGACCACATGTCGTCACAGGTTGAAAAGACGAACAAAAACAGCTCAAGATGGGTTTTTTTGGGATTGAACACTATGATGTTTCCATGATATGTTGATACATTTTCATACATTTTCATGCATTATTTTCCAATTTTTTTTCACACTTGAACAGTCACGAGGTAAACAGCTCCTGCTAGGGGCTGATCTTGTTGGGTCCATTCTTGGTCGATGACAGGCACCCCAAACAATGCGGATGACAATCCCCACATGAATGCCTATCAATAAATAGGTAGGGCAATGTTTCACTACATGTTATCAAGATTAACACAATTCTTGGATTTGTGATCATTTTGCCTCCGCATCTGGTTACTGTAATCATTTTTGGCAAATGTTATTATTTCATTTTGCTTGGGAAGCTTGCTGGAAAGCATGAATATGTCTGCAATGTTCACTTGAGCAAAATGTCTCCATTTTGGCTCAAGTGAAACTGTGATCATCACGATCAAAAGAAAACTGTGCCTCACGCATTCTATCTCTCATCCCTTTTTGAGCCATGTCTGGATTCACTCCAATCGAGTTCACAAAGGCTGCCACCAAGGAAGGAGGCAGGATTCCAACCAATGAAGAGAAGGATGCAGATGCCCTGCAACAGGTTGCGGCTGCTTTTGGTTCTGCCCCGGAGATGAAGGTTGATTCTGCCAACCCTGGTCCCCAGCTTATAGCGGGCGAAGCCAGTGGTTCTGGTCTGATGAAGCCGGAGTCAATGGCTGCGGACTTGGCGGCGTCCTTTGAACCTTCTGCAGCGGCGGGTGCAATCAATGCGGTGATTGTTCCCCCTACCTCGGCTGCGGGCCTTGAGGATGGGGTAGAGCACATGGAGGTTGACAAGAAGTCCGACGATGACTGGCTGATTGCTGACCCAGTGCCCCTCACTGAGACTGAGATGGTGGGGACCTTTTTGCAAGACCAAGAGAAGAAAGACAGGGAGCAGTACGTCTTCTTGACACAAGAAGATGCGAACATGGAGACAGTCAAGGACACGCTCTCAGAGCTCACGGAGCACATCCACAGGCTTAGTGTTGGAGATTTTCAAGCGGATGTGGCTGGACCACAAACAGATGGACCAAAGCGGGTCGAAGTGGAGCCGGCAGGTGATGGCTTCTTCCGCCTTACCTGCTTCCCTGAACCCTTCCCACATGTTTCTCGCTACGTCTCCTCCCTACTTGGTGGACTCTCCGTACAAGAGGTGGCCCAGCTGTTCGACGTCTTCCGTGACAAACCCTTGACCCGTGCTGGGGTGGAGAGGGCACTTGAGTGCTACATCATTGTCAAACGTGCCAAGGAGCATGGCAAGCTGTTGTCCAGGAAGTTCTTGAAGCCATCGGACAAGAGGGGCATCGGCTATGGTGGGATGAAGGAGGCCTATGCAGGTGACGCAATGGAGATGATGTGCCCCACTTGCCTGACACCCAGGGATCCCGAGAAGAAGAAGTGCCTCTTCTGCAAGTCCACGGAGGATGCGGTCCACTGCACTCAGCCGATGGCGAGCATGCTGGTGGATGGCAAACTTTGGGAGCTTCGCTTCGAGGCAGATGGCACCTACCACTGGGAGGCTGAGGGTGTGACCCAGGAAGAGAAGGATGCAGCCATGGTGGACATCTCCGCTCTGGCCCAATCGCCCTCACCCAGCATGGACCCCAAAGAGGCTTCTTTTGCTGACCAAGTTCCTCAATCACTTCGCATCGTACTCCGAGCTTCCTGAGACACCAGTGAAGGAACTGGATCTTGATGGGACGATGGTTGGACCAACCCACCCGGCCTTCAAGCTTGCACTCCTCACACGGATGTGCAATCATCACTTTGGAGAACTTCGCCAGTTTGGTGGCGTTTGGAGGTTGGCCTATGGACGCTTCAATCCACCCAAGTGGGCCAAGCAGCTGAAACAGAAAAGCTGATAGCCCTCGAGACCCGGACTCACCCAGCTGACTTGAGGAATTGGAACTTCACCCCTTGCCTTTACACCGAGGAGGACGTGAAGAAGCAAGTGGAAGCTGGGCTGCGTCCAGCCCCAGAGAAGATCTGTGGTGGTTTCTGGGCCCCCTATGATGAGGAGCGCTACTGGCAGAGGCAGACCCAGACCTGGACTCTGCCTGCTTTGTTCCACGTCTATAGCAACAGCTGGACCATGAAAGAGCTGTATGGCATCTGGTGTGAGATGCCCTTGATGATCCAACGTTCCCGCAGGGGCCAGGGAGAAACGGCCAAGGAACACCAGGCCAATTTGCAGAAGACCAAGGATGAGGTGCAGCAGTTCCTGGATGCCAACAACCTTGGAAGACCTCAGTCCCGCGCAGAGTGGCGTCAATGCTACAGGGAGCTTGGCAAGTTTTTGGCCGGTGGCCCCAATCACGGATGATCGTGAACACATGATCATGAGGGCCATCTGTGATGAACGGATCAGTCTGCCTCTGGATGCCTTCAAGGAGCACCCAGAGATCTACGACCAGATTGTGGCCATCCTCCCCGCGGACCAGCTCATGGATGTGAAGACCTCTCTATGCCAAGCTTGGCTACTCCGCTGCCGCCATTGAGGCCATGGACCTGAACCCTTTTGGTGGCCAGGTGAATCTGACAGCCCAGGGTGCCAAGCTCCTTGGGGGAGGAACCCAGCTCATAGCGGTCATCCGAACCCGGGAGCACGGCAGAGCGGCCATTCCCCTGCTCCTTTCATCACCATTGAGGGCGATGATGGCAAGGACTATGATGCGGAGCGCAAGCCACCCATCACTGTGAACAACGTGGTCTCTGCCTGTGGCAAAGATTACATGAGGAAGAGCTACCCGGGCGGCTTTTTGGGGGCGCATGGAGTGTGGCTTGGTCTTGAGCAGTGTCAGCCCTTGGGAAATGGTCCAGAAAGAGAAGGGTGTGACACGTGGAGGCTATTGCTGCAAATGGTGCAAGGGCTTTTGGAAGGGAAAGATGGGGAGCTCCCGCTTTCTCCAGATCACCTCGGGCAATGTGGTCCTTCAGATGGTCCTGGATGAGCCTCCGGAGCGCCTC
>DF245184.1:0-19964 GCA_000507305.1 Breviolum minutum Mf 1.05b.01 | reverse complement strand
CTTAGATTATCCCACTATTTATGTCGGAGTTGATACATCCTTTTAGGTGGTTAGCCTTGACTTAGCTTAAAACTCAATTTTGTATAGCATGTATTTTTTTACTGGATGCTGGTGACCACCAGAAAATATGCAATATGAATGGATGCATTCAATCTTTGTAAACATGTATGTCTGTATGTCCAAGGAACCCATTTTTTGGGGGGTGTTATTGACCTTAATCCATTAAGGACCTTGGGTTTTTTTGTTGGGAAACCGCTTGACATCAATCCGTCACCAACCAAGGCGCTATGAGGAGGCTATCCTTGGTGGAAATCCTTGGTGGAAACCGGAGGCTATCACCTGGTCTATGGACAGAGATGTTGCTTGGAAATTTGGTGGGGCGAAGTTTTGGACTAGGTGGTGGCAACTCATTTTTTTTTATTTTTGATCCCTAATGTGGGAACATCATCCAATTTGACGAATATTTTTCAACTGGGTCGAAACCATCAACTAGTTGAAGTTTCTTTGAATCTGTGGTTTTGGTTTGAAATGTAATTCTCTGGATTTTTTTGGTGCGGGTCCTTTTTGTGAAGTATGTTTGCTGTGATAATAGGTCGTTCATAAATATGTTTGTATATAGCGGCTTCACTTTCCGCCTGGCTCATGTCAAAACTTCCAGATATGTTTTCCACTCCCCTCGCTGTGAAACCCTTGGAGAAACATCGCAATGATGGGGGGCTTTTTAAAAAGACGCCTTGAAGATGATCCTTTCAATCCTTCCCGGGTACCTCCCGTTTTTGGACCCGCCCAGGTTCCCCCGCTTTCGGATCACGATTTGCCGCAAGCCAGCGATGATTCGGTCACATGGTGGTGAACAAAAACGGAAGGGGGTTGGAGCGTAGGCGTACAATAGGTTTTTTTTCCGGTTAGCCGCAGTTGATGTCGGGGCAAGCTGGTTATAGGAAACAGATCTTTAAATTGTCAGATGATGTCCGAAAGGTATGTCAATTTGATGTTTTGTTGGATTATATAACATTTTTCGGGGTTGTGCAACCAAGACCCAAGAATTCAAGTTGGTTGCTTTTTGAAGATCTGTTCCTGTGGTGTGAGATCAATTCTATTGGAAGCAAAGCATCACACGCATCCAGACGCTTCACATGGGCAAGTGAGGATGTTCTTCTCATTTTGCTCAGGTGCGTGACAACCAATCAGGATTAGCTGATAAGCTCCTTATGAGTAATCCCGGAATCAAAGCAGAAAAGACTTTGCAGGATTCGAAAGTACCATTTACTTCAGATTCAACATGTTTGACCACCTTAGGCTTGACACAAACATCTGAACATAGCATTGAAAAGTCACCATTCGGTGGATGACTGCAACCCCGAATCCTCCCTCAAGGTGACGATAATATTTCACCAACGGGAATGGTCTCTTGACCATTCCCCCAGAAATGAGCTCTGCACAAACACCATTGTCCCTTAAGAAAAACAAGATAATGCAGAAAATTTGTCTCTATCAGTCAAGAAAACAACGTCATGATCTATTCTTTGAGCGGAAACTCACCCATGTGCCTTTGGATGGGTTCCCAAGAAGATATACCACCAACTTTGCCAATGGATTGCTTGAACAAGATGGGGGAGAGCAGTTTCCTTGTCAAAGAAAATCCACACGTTTTTCACACCCGGAGGGATGCCTTCCCTTGAATCTGCTGAGGCATCTCCCGAACGGGTCGTTCCCGAAGCACCTACCCAGCAACCAAGACCAGCGAGCCTCTGGACCCGGGCGCAACGTGCAGCATCAGTGCCTGCCGCGGCACCAGCAGCTTCAGCTTCATCGCAAGCAGCACCACAAGATCCACAAGTCGAGATCGCCGCACCAGCAGAACGACAGGTGTCGCAAGGGTCATCGCTTCGATCGCTGGAGGATTTACTTCCAACGAAATTTGCAGCTTGGATCACCAAAGACATAGCCCCAAAATGGTACAAAAAGGTTTGCATTTTTTTTAATCGTGACTTTATATCTGACTTTATTGATGCAACATGTTTAGTACTTCTTAGGTTATGGCGGTTGTGGTTATTTCAAACAGTAACATCATCAGATACCAAGATAGATTATTTTTTCGCTGTTGACCAGCTTTTTTGACTGATTCATGAGGAATTTGGACTCCTTTTCTGTAGGTTTAGGTTGGTGTTGGCCCCAACACCTCACACCTAACAAATGAATCTTCAGATCTTCAGTTGGGGGGGGAAAGCTGCCCACAACATATATGATATAGATACATGCTTTAAAATGAATGTATGTATGTATAGATATAGATAGATATATATATAATATGTTTATATTTACATATTATATGTATCTTGTTTATATATGTATCTCGTTGTTTTTCATTCAAATTTGTGTATGCATTATAAAGGAGACCTATACCTACCAACATATCTTTGTATGTATTCATATCCTATAGGCAAGGCTTGTTCCTTTGTTCCTCGGATCTAATCACCTGGTCACCTTAGCCACGAACTCCTGGTGTTGGGATGCCTTGTTTATTTAGAAACCTCAACATGGTGGGTGTAGCGTGTCAAAACCACTGAGTAATACAGGGGTAGTTAGTAGTAAGTCAAGTTTGGGTTGATCTGGATATTGTTGAAGCTGAACGACATTGTGAAATAGAATGCCTTGAAATTGATATGACATGGAAATGTGAAATCAAATGAATGCATAGAAAGCAATCAGGAGTTGATATACCAATGTGGCCACAGAGGGAACTCAAGGAAATGAAAAGGACATGCACAGCAAACGAAAAGGAAATGGAAACATACCGGATTTATAGCCTTTTGGCCAGTACATATCCAATACACAACCAATACATACATAATCAACCGTTATGTATTGTTATATGATGCTGATCCCTTTACATAACCATTCCAACATTTTTGTTGGCCTTGAACCCCCTCCCTCATTTTCAGAGGGGTTTTCACCTTCCAAGGAAACGATGGAGGACCCGATTTCTCCGAAGGGAACACCCCTTGGAAAAGGAAAATCATCTGAACAAAACACCTTCATTTTGGGGTTCAAAAGCCGTCAATTTTCTGTACTACTGTTGATGGAAGAAATCCTGCACCACCTGGAATGGTTAAAAATCCTATGAATAATGGGATAATCATCATCCTTGGTGGTGCAGGATTTTGTCCATCAACAGTAGTAATCATGGTTCAGTGATAGTGATAAATGGATCCTTCCAGTAGTATATACACCCAGGAAGATTAACATGGAACCTGAGAATACACCCCTAGAAAAGGAAAATCATCTTCCAAACCATCATTTTCAGGGTCTATGTTAATCTTCCGGGGTGTATTATTATGATAGTTCCTTTCAAACATATCAGTTTTTGGCACTGCACCTTGATTGTTTGGAGAAAGGGTTCAGAATGGGAAATTCCTTCTGTGTTGTTTTGTTGGAGGATAATTTTCTCCAGATAATGAACATGACAAGTAATTATATCGACCCTATAAATTAAGCCTTTTTTGAAAAGGTCTCAACCATTCGATTTTAGTGGGCTAGTGTAGATGAAGTTCATTCTGCACCCAAAAAGCGGATCCTGGTTTGCCGCAGCTCCCGATGAGGATGTATCCTTCGAGCTTTATAGTTGCAGAAGTTACGACGCATTTTCCATTTCTAGTTAAAGTTTGAAACTATATTTGGACCCCAACACAATGCCCAGCGGGGGGCCATCACAAATCCTTTGGTCAGTGAACCAGGAATTTGTGCGTGCGACCAAATTTGCACGCGACCTTATCCTAGAATTACAAGAATTTCCTGCAGCTTCTCGGATGTCAATCTCTCGGCTGTCAGATCTGTTGTCGGGTTGTTTTTTTCGTTGAGGTTCAGTTGAAATTTGAGCCGGCAGTATAAGACACAAAGCCCAACCTCAATAAAGAGCCGCGGGAATTGACTTTGGCGAATGGTAATACAGTAATTAGTTGAACTTGTTTAACCGCTAAGAAATGAGGTTGAGTTGGCTTGGAAGTCATTGAATTTATTTCTGTAGACTGAGATGATTCATGTGCCCAAAATGAGATTTGTTGGTTGCTCACCAGTTTTTCTTTTTTTATATAGAGACAGTTCCTTTTGGGAGTTAAGATGATATTAGATGACGTCTTGGCTATTTCGGCTAACATGTTTTCCAGGTTTGTAAAAATACGATTTATCGTTCGCCCACTAACAAGCCAAAGCCAAAAGCCAGGTGTTCATTTGCAACCACGGCCGAAGTAAAGACATTGACTCTTCATAACTCGTGACCTCATGGCCACTGCCATGCACCTTAGGACGAAGTTACCAATGGTATGAAGATGTACGACGTGAATGTTGAGTAACAAAAAGGTGCAAAACATCTATTTGCCTATATTATTTTTGGTCTGAGACTTTCTGTTCGACATTGCATTGTTCTCAACCAAACATGACAAAACCTTTCGGTATGGTTGACAGTTCCAATTTTTGAAACTATGCGGTGCGGTATACATACTATACGCATGGAATAAACACCAACATTTCTAGACGGCCAAATCCCTTGGACCCCTTAAGAATTACCCGAAACACTAAACCTCATTTATGGAGGTCTAGGGATAGGTACACAAGAAGGGAAGAACACACGTTCCAACACTAGGCTTGGTGGACGACATTGGGGCCACGTAAGATGGAACATTTCACTGAGAACATTTCAAGATATCCCAAGTTCCAAGGTCATGGATTTTGTTGCCAAATTTTTGTTCGAATCAGTCCTTTTGTAAATGTTTTTTTCAACAAATTTACATTTTACAAAAAACCTTGGGACTTGGACCGAAGACGGACAAAACGGACATGTTTTTTTCGCAAAACTTTATCGTGTCTTGGGGATCCAAAGTGTACCCATGACCATCAGATTGATCCAAAATAGTCAACAAAATAGTAATCTAAATAGCCGATATGTCACAAACATGTCTTACAGATTCATACAGAATATGATTGGCTAAGATCTTACCCCCTGAAAACTAACATATCCCTGTAAAAATTGAGGGTTGGAAGATGGAAACATTTTGTTTTAAAAGGTGGCATGTTAATTTTAAGGGGGCACTACTCATTTTTATTTTTGTTTGACAGAAAACAGCTCCGGCGGGTCCCAACGAATCCCAGGATTTGTATATCAAGAAGCGGCCGGTTCCTCCTTTAAACCCGATCCTCGGGAGAAACATGGGCGGCGGGAACGGGGGAAGGGTCGTCACATTGGGAGGGGTCGTGGTTTCGGGAACCATTGAAGCGTCACTGAAATAGGTGGTTTCGGAGGTGTGTTTTGTTTTTAGTTTTTCCAGTATATATATATATGAATATAAATATTTACATATATATATATATCTATAAATATAAGTGTATATGTTTTTTTGATTTAGATATTGTATGTACTACACTAAGACGAATTTAGATAAATGACATAAACAATAGATAGATACGTACACCTATATACATGTATGTGTAACCAATTCAGGAATTTGTCCATGCTTTAAGCAAATATGGTTGCTTTGGAGCTTGAAATTGTTCGATCTAAGTTACCTAGTAACAGTGAAGAATGAAGGATTATAACAAATCTCTATTAAAAATATATTGAATCCTGGTGGTGACTGTTCCTGGGTGGAGGGTAGATCCTTTTTCTTTATCCTCAATGGTTCTAGAACATCTAGCAAGGTGAATTCTGCATGGATCCAATTTTTAGTGTGTCCAACCATCAGGAATGATCTCACCGTGAACATTTGAGAACGAAGCGGCAGGTCCAGGGTGGAGAGATGTTGTTTTTTTTTCTTCCGGTGATGCTCCATGTATGGAATGCCTACATGTGGCTCAAATTCAAGATATTTCGTAAATAAATATACCAAACATGGAGCATACAGGCGTGGTATTTGAGAAATGTATATTGTTTTTCCGGTGGTTTCCGATAGAGCTTCTCCTATACCGGGAACAATGGCTACCAGGGCCATACCAACTCTGCACTGGAGGAGACCGAGCAGGAGCGATCATCGCACCTGAGACCTGCCAATGGGTGACCTGGTGTTTTCGTTTCGGGAAACACCGTGGAAACGCGGCGGCTTTTCCGAAGTGCAGCAGTGCCGATACGAGCTGTGTGCGCTGGGCCAAGAACTAGGGAAATGTTGGAGCGGAATAGCAGGGGGACCTGATGTCATTGAAATCTTTGGATGAATTGAAGTGACACCAGGGGAGGTCAGCCAAAATGGTGAAGATTTGTTGAAATCTCCATTCCTCAGTACTGCCGCGGTAATCAAAAGACATCACAATGTTCTTCACAATCATCTTGTGCTGCTATTCTTGTCCCTGTTGCCTCTTACAGATCCAACTTTCACATCGTTGACGTGATCAACCACTTTTCGCACAAACTTTCCTGCGGGCAAAGCGAGACAAAAAAACGCAGACAGTGGGTGGCGGAGGGAAAGAGAACTCTGCAGCAAAAGGTGGAATGTTGATGTTTTGTTATGTAAAAACATGTATCTCTATATAGGTACCTCGGTGAACATTGAAAGTTTCAAAGGTTTAAAACAAACACCTCAAACAAAAGAAAAACAAACAGTTTGAAAGTTCGGTCAGATGCCAAAATCGGTGATTCGATCTTTAAAAAAAAAACACGACAAATTCATGTTTTTTTTCATTCATGTTTCCTTGTGCCCAACAGCAACCTTGGTAAAACCTACCAAGGTTGGCATTGAGTTTGTTTTCTACCTACTCATGGGCCTGGCAGGCTATGTGTCTCGGCATCGAGGTTTTGCCTGGTTGCTTATCGCCAAAGCTGGTTCATCATTGTTCAATATGACTAAATTTAAGACATTGAACACTTGGGAATCAAGATGGAGACTTTGGATTTTTCATAGGTTTATCAAAACTTCTTTTTTGGAACACATGCTAAAACCCATAGGTTCCATGTATAGTATTTTTAACTACATTTACCATAAGTTTATGCCACATGTATCCAAATGTAGGTATATGTAGGTAAATATACCATACATGGATCCTATGGGAAAAACAACAACAACAACAACAACAACAACAACAACAACAACAACAACAACAACAACAACAACAACAACAACATTGAGTTGCACACATGCACATACGCTGGATGTACTTCGGAATATCATTCTGAGTGTCATGCTTATTTTAGTACCATTTTTTATAAGTTTCTTGTTTGTATGGACAGTAAATTACATACTGGTTTTTGCCCCACTCCCTCTTTTTCTACCTCTTTGCATGCGAATGAATGTATGTTTGCATTGTTTCTTGCAATCTATTTGTCAACATGGATCCAACTTGTTTTGGCAGGGGCATGTAAACCATGCTTTCATGCTTTCAGAGAAAAGTCACGCTGCGGTGTTAGGTCTCATTTCGAGGATACACAGAACAGGACTTCATCCTGAACTATCGAAACGACGACATGACCATGTTCTTGGTGCGTTACTGGGCACGTTGGGTTTGAAATCGCAATGACGGATATTGGTGATTGGAAAGTGGATAGCAAACTGAAACAAGCACAGACCTGAGCACGCCGTAAGTTCGACTCAATTCAGATTGGTGAATTATTGAAGTTCACCCAATAGATTTGTACAGTCCAAATGCACTTGTAGTATTTGTGCCCCTAACACTCTAAACTTTAGACAATGGATATAGACAATACACAGTTCAGCGGTTTGATTTTAATTTTGTGTCTTTGGAAAAAGGCTTACATGAAGCCAACGTGATGTGTTGCACGAACAAAGGCTGCGTTTACGGCGTTGTGGTTTGCTTGGGCGCTCCCATCAACCTCTCACCAGCAGCACCTTGGGTTTTGGTAGCCAACTGTGACACACGAACCAACATCTACCGGGGAAGCAATCAAAATTCATATGGACAGAAGATGATAAGAAATAAAAGGATAGTAAAACATATGGTCAAAAGGTTTTAAAGACTTCGCTTTGAAGATTGAGTCTCAACCCTTGCTACCCTAAAGATGAAATTCAGAAGCCAACAAGCCTTGTGGTCGAAATGATCGTGTTGGTTTATGACAGTTTCTATCATTGTATCAATGCTCAAAGTAGTTTTACATATATACACATATATATATATATATGCATTCTATTGACTGTGATGTAGACTGTAGAATTACCTTATGCCTATGCATGTTTTACACTCAAATTTCTACAATCTACTCGTAGCTTGGTTTATGCATGAAGTTTATCACGCCGCCGGGCAATCCCCTTAGCATGTAGCACGACAACTCTGTCAGGGTCTTTTCCGCCGACTGTTAAGGGAGTGTATCACCATTGCGTTGCATAAGCTGTACAACGCTTCCCACAACTGCATTTGAACATGTTTGCACAACTACTACAGTAACATGCAATAACTAGTTGTATTTGATTGGATAGCAAAAATATGTACATTAGGTCATATAACATATTCACCGGATATATAGATACATGCACCATAAATAGCATGTACGAGTTTGGAGTTACTTTCCCACTACAGGAGACATTTGTTTACACATCTCGAATTTGTCCACTTTTTTTGTTCCTTCAAGACAGCTAGTTGACTTTATAGGAGTCGAAAGCGCACCAAACCAAAGTCAATCTCTTTGGGTATGATGTTTTCTTTGAAAAATGCATACACAGAGGTCTTAAGATTATGTATATACTCCCGTTATTTTTCATGCAGTACATCCAACATACTTTTATTAATATCCCAGCAATATTATACATATGTTTACACATGTTTTTTGTCAGGAATCCATGTAGGGTTCACTCTTCTGCGAGCAGACAACCCTTCAAAAGGCAGGGTGGGAAACCTCTATTAGGTGGGCTGTAACTTTGTTACTCAGATCTCGAAAACCGATTGAGAAAAAAAAACACACAACAACAGTCAAAGTTGATCTCACACTAGCTTCAAATGATCCCAATTTAGTTCCACTTGGATGTCCCAGAAGGTTAAGAAAAGATTAGGATCAGTGGTTTATAACCCCAATACACCCTCATTGATAAGTAGGTGAAATCACCCATTGATCCTAACCATTGACCCTAACTTCCAACGGGACATCCAAGCAGTTGGATCTTGGGATATATGAAACCGCCTTGAATCAGGGGATTTTTCCCTACCAAAATTCACTCGTTCCCTGGATTTTCAGCTACATTCCAGGCAGCAAAATCATGGAGTTGAGGCTCTCACTTCCATATACATAGAAGGGACTTTAACCTCCCAAACCCTACTACCAATTATGAATCATGAGTTAGGTCAAAAACACCTTCCCGAGAACCAATCTGCTTCAGAGGCAAAAAATGGCTGCAATAAACAGGGAGTTTCTTTGTTCCTACTTGGATGTTTGAACTTGCGAGGTGATTGCTGCAGTACCAGGGAAACAACTGCTGAACCCTTTGCAAAAATACCTCCCGCAAAAACACAACTCTACGAAATTGGCATGATCTATGAACTTACAACTATAACTGTAAGTATAGATACTATAGTAAAATGATGTAACCCTGCGAAAACACAACATGACATTAAAATACATTAAAACGTACAGATCACCATTTTCAAAAGGTATACCTACATCTTCATGGCTTGTTTTTAAAAGCTAGTCATTCGTTAGTGACCCGCAAGCTGCACCTCGAGGCATCCAGCATCTTGGGACTTTTGGGCAAAACACGTGGCTCGCGGGGCTCGGGTGCCAGGCCGAGTGCTGTGGGCAACAGGGGGTCACCAGATCCACATTGCGACTGATGAATCGCTAATGATGTAATAGAATATCATTTGTATGTATATATGATCTACTCTATGATAAATATGATTATACTTGATTCTGATATAGTATATATAATGTTTATATTTTTATACTCATATTTATATATACACATATATATATATAGACACATATATTATATACATATATATTTATATACATATATATATATACTTACTTCGCCATTCTTCGCATTATTTGCCTTCCGGTGGTGTATTACCTATATATTTATCACACATGTTCTCCAGGAAAAATCACCTTTAACTAAAGCGGAAACAGGCACTTTGTGGTCGTGACAACGATCATTGTTGCTTGGTGGAAAGGGGTCATGGTTGCAACTCAGTTGGTCGACCTTCAGTAGAGCATGTCTATCTTGTTGATGGATAACAACTTTTAGACTAGAGACCTCCAAACTACACTCAAGATGCAATGGTTTTGGGTAGGAAAGAGATACTATACAAAACATATTTGAATCCCAAATTTTGAGACACAGCCCATAGAATAAAACTCTGCAACGGTTGAGATGATAGATAGTGGAATAGCATGACATATCCTTTCCATATCGTTCCTAGTGATATCTAGTGATTAAACCATCCCAACTGACTGGTTCCAGGACAATTTCTTAATCAACCGTTTTCGGTGGAGTTTTCAGCCTTTTTCAGGAGTCCATCATGGCTTTATTCTTTGTTACATTGCCATGGTGACAAAAATCAAAATATCAATTGCTGGCGATCATGAATCTGGGTGAAACCTAGAGAAGTAACCTCAATCTCCACATTTTTGTTGGTTTTTTGGAAGCTGTTTTGACATATTGTGATTGTCAAATATGAAGTGTTGTTTAACTGGAGACATCCAACTGAGGCATCAGTTGGTCACCCGGCTATCAACACACTGCAATACAGTCATAGATCGTTTGATGCTTCTGGAATATAGCCCCTTGTTCATGACATTAAAGTATGCAGTCCGGAGTAGAATATGATTTGCTCAATTGTAGTATTTCATTTTCATCAATATTTTTGGTTGATTTCGGTGACAGGGCATGGATCAAAACTGACCGTTCTCCATCTCAAGGTCAGCTGCGTGGCCATTGCCCTGTTCTGCAAGCAGGTGCTGGGGGGGCTGGTATCCTCACACACATAAACACAAACACAGAGAGATTACATCTATAGCGCACAAACACACAGTTAAGTCACAGTCAAAACGTAACACTTCTGGTGTTTTGATGCATGATACCTGTCCTTTTCTATCATATGGGTGCGTTTTCACTGAGGTGTATTCTGTGCATTTGGTGGGTTGATTAGGAAGCTATTTGTTACTTTTGATGGCTGAATTCCTGCAATAAGTTGATAGGTAATCTGCCTCATAAAGTACATGGTGGTGAAGCTTGAGTATAAATTCCCCCCCAAACTCAACAGGTGCTGTTAGTCAACATGTTTCTAGTCATATTTTTGCAGTCGCCTTGAGACAGGATATCCAAGGTATTGTGATCTTCGTATGACGACTTTAATGACTCGCCTTTTTCAATTTGGGGGTGGATTTCATTCAATTCACTCAAATACACGAACGAAATCATGCACCTATCATGGAAGAGATATTGTAACTTTCCGAATTTTAATAGGATAATTATTCCACCATATGGATGTTTCCGAAAATAGTGGGTTTTCCCCAAATCATCCATTTTAATAAGGTTTTCCATTATTTTCACCATCCATTTTGGGGGAAACACCCCTATTTTTGGAAACACCCATATATTTGGGTTGCTATAACTTCCCCGTGCCCCTCCAAAACATCCCTCCGCCTTCAATCCTTCGTCGTCCCCGAAGGTGGCGGACGTGATTGGTCTGATTGGCGCCAGCTTTGGTTCGTTGATTGTGGGGCCCGTCTTGTTATCCCTTGGGTTTTTTTCGGGCACCGGCCAGCTGTGATTGTGTTTGTTGGGATTTGGGGAAAATACTCCATTTCGGTTGTAACATTTAAAACACTATGCAACTAATTCGATAGAACACTTGTTTAATAGACACTTGTATATACATATGTGCGTCCTTCTACAAAACTTCGACTCCCTGGGTTTGGATCATGTTTTTAAAGTCACATCGTACTTAAGTACATATTGTTTCAAGCATTCATGCGTATTATTTTAAGTTGGGGCCGGGATGCAATAAACTGTTGTTTGCTTAGTGTTTTCAAGATTGATGGTCAGATACTTCCAGGACATGTGTGATTATGTCCTGTGATTTCGAAATATCCCTTCACACATTTAAACTTGAGAGAAACAACCACATTGATGGCTACATAGACATTCTGATTGCTTGATGATTTGATTGATGAAAAGCTGGAGAAAGACCAACAGACAGATGAGAGATCAAATATATAGACATGCAGATAGAAAGATGTATTCAGATATGCAGGTAACTAGATTGAGGCAAATGTGACATATACGTAAAAATCATAATTGCCGAAGCCAAGTCCAGGCCACTCGAAAATTACTTGGATGATGCTTCCTCTATGACCAGATATAGTCATACTGTCTCTCTTCAGTTTGACCAGCAATGCAGCAACTAAAGAATAAGCTTTGTAAATCCCAGTCTCCAGTCAATATTCCTCCGTTTTGTTTACTACCGACCTGGTTACGGCCTTCAAAATGCGTAAAACAGAAAAAACAAAAGAGTTTCTCATACTCCCCTGAAAACTAACACAACATAACCCCTAGAAAAATGATGTCCCCACTCCCCTAGACTCTTAGTGTTTAAAAGGGAACATGTCTCATACTCCTAAGTAACATAACATAACCCCTAAAGAACAATGATGATAAGTTACTTCTAACAAAACATAACTAGGTGGTGGAAACTCAACATATTTTTTTATGTTCATCCCTACCTCCCTGGGGAAGGTTTCCTTTTTTTGGCTCAATATTTTTCTAAATGGGGTTGGTTCAACCAGCAACTAGAGAACCCCTACGTAGCCAGGTCTTGGCCTGGCCGGCCATGATCTATCGCAAAGCGCTGAAGGTGTTTCCGTTTCACAAGAAATGGTGGGTGAATTTCGGGGGGCGGGGAGGGAGATGGGTTTACTTACTGTAGTATATTTATGATGTATATATATATGATATGCATATTAATATATATATATATAGTATATAATATATATATATGTATCTTGGTGGTGGTTTCATTTTGTTTATTATTTTCATCCCGAACCTTGGGGAAATGATCCAATTGTGACTTGCGCATCGTTTTCAAATGGGTGGGAAAGTTCAACCACCAACTTGAAAAAAAAATACCAGCATCTTCCAAAGGGTGCTGTTGGAACCCCTAAGGGATTATAGGCATCCCTTATCATCTATTCAGCAGCCTTTGGAAGATTCCAGGTATATGGCTCCAGGTATATGGCTTCTTGATTTACCTTGGAAAATCACGATTCAAACATGGAAAAAAACCCTTGGGATGCTCCTCCAAACCCCCACCCCCAACCAGTAATAGTGACTTAGTGGCAAGTGATAGGCTTAGATTGAGATGCCTATTTTTTGCCTATCCTGACTCACATGCCAAAATCTATACCCATAGGATCAATGTATTGTATAGTATCTGTTTCCTACGTTTGCTATAAAGATATATAATAATCAACTAAATGTACGTAGGTGCATGCGGTAAATATATCAAATAAACAAACAAATATACTATACATTGATCCTATGTGACAATCTGTCACTAAACCTTCAGGATATGCATCCACGTAGCTGGGAACCTCAGAACCGGGAGTTGATGGAGAAATGGAATACTAGGATGTGCAACAGGATTTTACGGTAAAATGGTTAGTAACCTACTAAAACTAAGCCATTTAGAAACGGGATACAGTTCCTTAGGGGGTGATGAAACTGGTTATGCTAATCATTTACAGTACCATATTCGGACATCCCGGTAGTTGGTATCCCGAAAATCCATGAACAGTTTATTGGCTAGCCGCAAATTTTTAGATGTTTTTTTGATGCTTGGTTTTGCACAGTTTTGGGGTGGCGTTTGTATGGGTGGAATGGTGCAATGTTATCGCGAGTCTTTTCATGTCTATCGTTGTCTATGTTTATCATTCCTTGCAGCAATGATCCGATTTGACAAACGTAGTTTTTACTTGTGTGGCTCAACCGCCTGTATGTCATGTAGATGCTTTTGGACATCATGTCCAGTTTGGTATTGATATGATTTGATTTTAAGCATCAGTACTTTGGAACTCTCAAACATGAATGCGTAAAGGACATGTTGACATGTTGTTCAAAAATCAACACCCACTATGTGCATAGATACTTCTTACAGTGGTAATCTATGATGTATGTTAGATTTGAATGATGTCCCAGGTCCTAAGTATTTTTTCCGATATTTCTGATATTTCCTTTCCAGCTCCTAAAATCATCACCCCCAAAATTGTTTCCCACCAAGCCTATTCAGCCCCACCTGTGCAAGCTCGTTCAAAAAAGCTTTACAACATGTTTTCCACTACTTGGTTGAAATCATCCTATTTACACCCCGGAAGATTAACATGGAACCTAAAAATCACCAAATTGTAAAGGAAAATCATCTTCCAAACCATCATTTTCAGGTTCCATGTTAATCTTCCAGGGTGTAACCAATATTTTTCAAACGGGTTGAAGCCACCAACGAATCTACGGATGTTTCTGATATTATATAATCAGGACACATCAGCATCGCAGAAACAAAAATCCGATGGATGCGCCATTTTCCAAGTTGCCGAAATCACCTGTGATATTGAGGGGAGCTATAGGATGCTATAGGATCTATTTCCCTACGAGCATTGGGGAGCTAAAGAGCCCTACAATCTTCCAAATCACAGGGTACTTGCCGAACCGAGGAATGTCCAATGTGATTTTCTATTCCTTGTCTTTTGGAGCTGCTCTAGGATCCAATCTTGCCAGCTAGCCATCGTTGAGACGAGATGGGCTTCCCCAAGTTCCCGGTTTTTTTGGTACCAGATTTTTTTGAAATGACCCAAAAAAGAAAAAGAAAACGGAGAATTAAACAAAAAACAGTTGGTTGATCCAATTGTTGGGATATGTAATTTGAATTCCTCTCGTTGTTTATTAGGAGTATGACATCGCATTTGTTTTTTGTGGGAATGTTGTGACTTTAATCTTGGGATTTTGTCAGGCTTTCATGGGATAAAGACTTTTGATTGAGCTGCATTGTTTGTTACCGAACAAAAGGGGGACTGTTCGGTTTTAATTTTTCTGTTGAAGGTTAATTCAACAATTGTTGCACAAATGCATTGCTTGTCACGTCTTCATGGTGTCACCTACCGTTTAATTTTAGTCCGCTCAAGACAGGTACAAGTTCCGTTTTGCAGGGCTTGCATCATGTTGGTATTTCTCTCTCTCTCTCTCTATATATATATATATACAGCGTATATATATATATATATATATATGAGCANAACATGCTTCAAGACTAAAAGTCAATTGAACGAGGTAGGGAGTAACCCAAACAAATGCGGCCTTTCAAAATATGATTAATAAAAGCCGTCGCTCATATGTACATACATGTATATTCATATTATGTTGTACCAGTGCATTTCATACGGCACGTAGCGACCAAATTGGAACCTTACTACCTAAGTGGTAGGAAAGTTTAGTAGTTCCCTTCCTGCATCTCAGTTGAAGGGTGAAGTCCAAGAGGTTTGCCCCAGCTATTAAGCGTAAAGTAAGCGACACCTATTGGGGGATGGAATCGCCTAGCTATTTCACATGTCTAAACATTTTGATTCCTATAAAATCCATTTGTTTTTTTGTCACTACTGAAATGTCACACTCCAAAGAAACAGAGCTACTGGAATGTGTTTGATGAATCATTTCCATGACTATGTTATATACTCAGATTAAATTACTTGAGAGTAAGAATTTCCGGGTGATTTTGGGGGGTCCCTACTTTTGAGACGGCAATGGAAAGTCACATCTTGGAACAAACAGTCTAGCTTGAATGATCATCCCGCGTATTACACAGTATGCTTCGTATCCATGGAGAATAGTCCCAAATTCCTTTGGTTACTACATACATGTATATGATATATATATATATATATATGTAAGCAGATACCATCGCACCAGTTACCATCACCAGCACTTTGCCTGCAGTTCCTTTGCAGGAGTTGCATCCTTCACAGTACAAGCACTTGGATGTCACTGGGAGCAAGGAGTACATTGGGATTGTGGATGATGGGCCACGCGAGCTTCCGAAACAACACTAAGCTGAGGTTGGTTTGTTCGGTGTTATGTCAGAGATTATCCTAGCCTGAATTGTATTCATAATAGCAGTCGCTCATGATTTTGAAAAGAAGACATTTGAGTTACAGTAACCAACCAGGACTTTTTATGGGATGGGGTTCTGCGGTCTTCTTTGTAGCTCCAATAAGAGATGCTCCTCAAAAACAAACAATCCTACAAAACGCTTTCATGATCGGAATGTTTTGGTTGGATATGAGAAAGCCCCCCTTCCAAATTTAAGTCCAACTTCCACACCATCCAAGATTGCAGTGTCCGATGGTCATTCAAAACTTGAGTTGTGTGGTGTTTTTCACTGTGAAATTTTGGAACTTATGGCCTCAGCCATGTTGAGGGAAGCCAAGATGGGCAGAACAAGGTGGCCTCATTTCTTGACTCTGGCATCACTTAGGTAACTCCTGGCAGTTGGTTGTTCAATAGTTGTTCAAATCAACTTGGATCTCTTGTCGTAAATCCCTTTTGAACCTTTCCTGCTAAAAGGTTCAACATCATTCTCAGGGGTGTAGTTTTTTGAACCACGCTCAGTTGATTTTGTATCCCGATTTTTCGGGGAAAGATGCCTTATAACTTGATTTCTTTTCAAATGATTGGAACGGGTAATTGGACCACCAGCCTAGAGAATCTCAAGTCAATCCACTGAAGCCCATGGGTGTCTGAACCCTCCTTTGCAAAGGGGTTTTCATGAATCCTACTCATCCAAATACCAAATGTAGATCAGGATCCCAGCAACCATTTCCCAAAATTACCACCAAATTTCCTTTGTGTAAATTCAAGACAATACAAATTTGGGCCCAAGAACTCAAGCTTTTCCATCGGTAAAGGATAGGCAAAGACCAAGGCACACCTCCAAAGGATCAACCCCATCCTGCCCATTAGATCCATCAACTTTGTGGGAAATAACGAGCAAGGCTCATCCTACGGGCAAAACAGCTGACCACATGGGAGGAGTTGCTTTGCTGGTTTTAGAATCTGAGGATCAATCTACTTGCAGCTCTCCATTTGTCAGAGGTTTCACATTCAAAACTCCACACTCTTTGACGAAATGTAAACTCTACATCTTTCCAGCCAGCCATGTTGGAAAGGAGGGTGGGGGTATCGTAAATTCCTTTGGCCCCAGAATGGGGAGTGATTTGGAGCTAACATCTCCTAAAATCTATACATACTAGATACTTGATAGTTTTATATGGGAAATTCAGATTCTGGAGTAGCATTTTTTACAGATTTTTTTCGACGACCCAGTCACATCACAACTCATCAAGATCGATGCAGGTAGGGAAAGTCAGCTCCTTATAGATGGGAATTCAACATGAATGAACCTACATTTGGCTTAACATATTTCTTACTCATCCATATTTGCAGCCCTGCATTTCAAAACCTACTTCGATCCTCAACTCGTGAAGTGTTTGTACATTGGAATTCTGGGAGTGCTTATATAGCTACTTGAAACACCAACAAAAAACAGAGAGTTTGGCTACCAGTTTTTTACACCTCAAGCATTGATGGGTTGGAAAACTTGTTCAACTTGTCCTTTTTGGCAAAAAAACAATACACGATCCATCACCGATCACCTTTTCAAGTATTTTTTTTGCTGCGCTAAAATGGTTTTGCTGGTGTAGTTTTTCAGGGGACTGTGACCAGACCCAGGTGGTATTGCGAGTTGAGGAGGGGTTGCTGGATGGGTGTGTTTTTTTTTTCCGGAAAATGGAAGGGAACGGAACATGGGAATATTTATGAGTATTTTAAATCTTTAGAGACACCACAACAAAAAAACATGTTGATAGGAAATATATCATCATGAATTCAGTTTGGACTTTCATGTTTTAATGTATTTTGGAGGTTAGAACAGATTGTTGGTGGTTGCTTGAGGATAAGTTATGGTCAAAGCTGCATGATGAGTGACAGTTTGTGGACATCTCACTATTGCCCTGATGGATGCATTTGTTGTTTGCCCATAAATGTTGAATCGCTCAAAATCTCTACACCCAGATGCTAGACTCAAGACATCCCCGAACAGTGGGAAGATATGATGTTCAATTTCATGGAGTCTATGAAGGGAAGGCGTGAGACCTTAATTATACACTGTTAGTGGCTACGGGCATGACCCAATATGAATATATATACCAGTCAGAGAATCCCTTTCATTTCGTCATGTGTTTATCATCCATGCATTCATGGATTCCTCAATTTTGCTGAATTGATGCCTGATGTATTATTTGGTTCTGATTCACCAGAGATTTTTAATTGATGCCCAGTTTCAATAAATGCATTCCTTCAACCACGTGATCGGAATGTGTGCATTTTTCTAAGCAAAGTCGATTGAATTATCCTCCCTGAAACTAATATAACCTCTGAAAATAGGCCATCCCAAAAGGAAGATCATCTTCCAATCATCAATTTTCAGGGGCGAACGGTTAGTTTCAGGGAGTGTATATATGGACATGCATACAGAATCAAGCCTCCAAACGTATCATACATTGTTATAGAATTGCCCAAATTGCAGTTCTCATTTTGTTTTGTTGTTTTACTTGAAACTGGCTTGCCCGATTTCATCTTACGTATTCAGGGACGATTGCATGCACAACTTTGGATGCAGTATATAACATGCCAACCCAGCCCAATTTAGGTGGTTTAGTACAAGGATATTCCTAAATTTGCTTTCAATGTGTTTATCATCAACAAAATCATCAAACTTCTGCTCAGCTGCTTGACCAGTGAACGGCTTGGGAAGATGAAATGCACACACTTAATCATGGAACAACAAGTTGCCTTGATGGTTCAGACATCTGGCCTAACCAGGAGAATCTAGGAGAATCTCACCTAGTTTTTTTTTGGGTTTTTTGGGGGGGGGGGGGCCAATCGGATTTGATGTGTAAAAATATGTATATACAAAATATATGCACGTATTTTTTTAAAACACATGTACCTGTCATATATATATATCTCAGAGATAGGGCAGGTTGGACTTTTAAACCATCAACATGATTACCATTTAAAGTGGCAAATTTTTGTATATTTCGCCACGGCCTCGTGGAATTACAGGGGAAGTGGGCCGTACCCCATGTACACCCAGTGAATCCGTGATGGGATCCGATTGGCCGAAGTCCCCAAGTTCGGTGTTTTCGAATTTTGTTGAGGGATTTCATGATTTTGTACCAAGACTCATGACTACTAGTGGGAGTGAAGACTGGATCTCCATTCGATCCTGATTCCAGGTGGTATATTTCGGTGTTCATTCTCATCCAGTCTCCATCATACTGGTGATGGCTGAAATCCTGCACCACCTGGGATAGGTAAAACCCTGCAAATAATGGTAGATTCTCCATATGGACTGGTGCAGGATTTCAGCCATCAGTAGTGTTGCAGGTTCTTGTTTTTTTTTGCTACCATTTCCCTCGCTGGTAGGAAGTTTGCCCCAGGTGAGTGGTCACCGGCATGGGGGATTTTTTCACATTGAAAGCCAAACCGGCACGGCCCTTTCAAGCAATGAACCGTGACGAATGGAAGGTGAATTCTCATGATGGTAACAATGAAGAACCATAATTTCAAGGCAAGACATATATATATATATATTATTGTGTAAAATCATGTAATATTTATATGTAGATACATATATATATATATACACATCTACGCAGAAGGTTTCACCCAACCTGAAATTCCCTTCTAACTAAGCTACCATTTTTTTTGGTGGGTTTGTGTGATGTTAATTTGGCTAGAAGGGTTGAATCTGGCTAAATCTATGTTAATGTTGGTGAAGTCTCACATTGGTTGATCGATGTTGACTTATAGAATACATGGACAGGCAAATGGATAGATGGACAGATAGACTAGATTAGATAGATAAGATTAGATTAGATTAGATTAGATGAGATGAGATGAGATGAGATGAGATAAGATAAGATT
>DF245183.1:0-17669 GCA_000507305.1 Breviolum minutum Mf 1.05b.01 | reverse complement strand
TGAATAGGGAGGTGAAAGAACCATTTGAAAATGCTCTTCTTTTTATGCTAAATACTCGTGGTTGTCAATTCTATCCTGAAATATTTGATGGAGAGTTTCAAAGAGAAGTAATGCGTTTTGAGTTTAGTTGAATACCTTGATACATTTATTTTAACTAATTAATGTATCAATGTTTTTTGTATTTAGTCTGAAAAGTATTTAAAGACATATGAACTATAAATATTAAGATGACAAAGGTTGAAAAAATTGACCTAACAAATTTACCAAGCGATGTTGTTAGTAATATAGCGTCTTTTATGGTGGGCGAACCTGAATATTTAAGATTGAAACATAATGAGGCACTGAAAAAGATACAAAAAAAATACATGATAGAATATCTCGGACCGATAAGAAAAAGAAGAAGAAGAAAAACAACATTGGAATTTTGCATTACCAGAGACGACCTTCTATTTTCAAAAGAAAGCGTCAGTCATATCATTCCAAATCAAGAAGATAGAATACTAGATATGTTTTTCAATGAAGTTGATACAGACGATGAAGACAATGAACCTAGAATATTTTTGTCAGTCAATGCCCAAGTATGCTCGAGAATATCTAATAGACAATATGAAGATAAAATTTATAGTTATTGTGATTTTTCAACGCCATTAATTCCTACAGGTGTTGATGACCTTTTGGATGATTTAATTGATATAGCAGAAGATATTGAAGAGCAAATACGGATAGAACACGAAAAAATTGATTTTACTTCTTTTGGTATTCAAGCATTCGAGTTTAAGTTAGTATTGAAATAAACATGTTGATACATTCATTTTAAGTAATTAATGTATCAATGTTATTTAAAGCAATTCAATATTTTAATCTGAAAAGTATTTAAAGACTTAAGACCTATACATAGTAAGTTGAAATGGATAATCTGAAAAGGTGTTTAATGTGTAATGAAGAAAAAGGAACTGATGAATTCAGAGGTGAAAACAAAACATGTAATCAGTGCCGTGATATTGAAAATAGAAAATATGCCGAACATACATATATATGTCCTTTATGTAAATTTGAAATCAAGACCAAAAGAAAGGCAATACATGAAAAGTCTGTAGGTCATCAATACTACTTACAACAACATGAAAAGAATGAAGAACCAGAGAAACCTGATGTGATATATATAGAAAATGGAGTAAGACATTTTATGTGCTTTGGATGTAAAAGTGGTTGTGTTGAGAGCATGTGGGGTTCGCACATGTTCGGAAAAAATGGTGTTGAACACTTTGAAAACAAAAAGAAATACGAAGAAAGGAAAAGAGCAAATCCAAACTCTGATGAGATGAAAGCAAACAGATGTTGGTTGAGAAAAAGCATAGCGTAATACTTTGATATATTGATTTTTACTAATTAATATATCAATGTTATTTACTAACCTATTTTCTATGAGATGCCTTGGGGGTATGTTGGTAGTTGCGATATGGAGATAAGATTGTTAAGAAAAATGTTAATGATTTTGNTTTAGATTATTTAAAAGATTCTTCTGACTTTGATTAAATACTTTGCATCCATTTATTTTCTAATTAATGGATACAATGTTTTTTCCTAACCTATTTTCTATGAGAGACCTTGGGGGTATGTTGGTAGTTGCGATATGGAGATAAGATTGTTAAGAAAAATGTTAATGATTTTGGGGGGAAATGTTTCTTGATAGTTGTGAAATATATTGGGGCAAAATATGGAAATAAAAATGTTAAAATTATTTTTACATGATATGGGGTGGAAAAATGCCCCTATGTAGTGATGAAATATATGAGGCAAAATATGGAAATAAGAATGTTAAAATTATTTTTACATGATATGGGGTGGAAAAATGCCCCGATGTAGTGATGAAATATATGAGGCAAAAATCGCAACTACCAACCTACCCCCAAGGCATATCACTACTATATATATATAGGGTTTGGAGTGGTTTTGGGCAGAATATCAACGAAGCTCACTGCCAAGACTAAACGTCACTCGCATTAGAAAAAAAAGGCAAAAACAATGGGAGAATGGTGTGCCAGCACTGCTGGCTGCCATAGGTGTGTTAGTCGTAGTGGTTGAATGGTGTGCCAGCACTGCTGGCTGCCATGGGTGGTGTGTCAGTCCTAGTGGTTGAATGGCGTGCCAGCACTGCTGGCTGCCATTTGTAAACAGTATGTTTGATTGTGGTAGTGACTAAATCGTTTGCAAATCATCAAGATTATTGCATTTCTTGACCATTGGTGTGGTTGATGTCATTCCTTTCAAAGTCCTTTATAAAAAAGAGGTCCCAAATCAACAGATAGAATATTATCCAAAGATGATGTAAATGTAATTTAGAAAATAAAATGGAACTAATTCACCCCGAAAGGTCAGTGGCATAGGTGATTGGTACTTTGATTCCTACTGTTATCAAAAAAGCAAAAATGGTATACAAAGAAATATGTGAAAGTATTGAACATGAAATAACATATTTGTATACACACGTGAATATATACATATATATATATATTCTATATATGTATGTTTGTAAAATAGTTTATGTGTCTATGTAAAACTATGCAAATACAATGTGATATACTCAAATATGCATACGATGTTATACGTGTTCGTATTGTCTTTTGTATTGAAATCCAGTTCCACACAATGTAAATGAAAGGAAACTTCATGTCATTGTCTACTTTATCTTGATATTGTATGTTGGAATATTCTATCTGCTAGTTTCTACTGCAAAATCATAAGTTCATGAATCACAATTCTATCTGTTGACTTCAGGGTCCGCAATATTCTATCTGGGTGTTACTCGCTATAAGGTCATACTGATGGGTAAAATCCTAGACTACTTAGAGATGGTTTGAAATCCCGGCAAATCATGGGATGCTTACCAGACCTACTGTTGATGGTTCAGAAATCCAGCGATCACCAGTTGATATGGTAAATATCCCATTATTTACAGGATTTTATACATCCAAACGGTGGTTCTTTGGGATTTCCATTAACAGTATCAACTGCTTTGGTCTGATTTTTCCTCCACCAACCTCGCCTCCCAACATCTACGGAGGTACCCATAAGATAGTTCAACATGCTGTTGATGGTTCAGGAAATCCCATTCCCAACCACCGTTTGGATGTATAAAACCCTTGTAAATAGTGTACGTAGTATAAACTAGCAACCTCAACTGGTGCAGGATTTCTGAACCATCAACAGTAGTTCAACAGTTTTTTTCAGAACCAACCATGAAATTTCGTTCAAAAAAAAAAGATACCCAAGCTGGGAAGTCTTTTTGGCAAAAATTCGGGGAATGCCCAGTAATGTCCTTTACAAACCACACCTAGAAGTCAGTTTCTGAAAGGAACCAATTTACTGGTGGAGGGGATTCCCTGGTTCAAATAGGATATAAGACGTATAAAATACGTACTGTGAGAAAAAAAGTTCAATCTAAACATGGTTGATTCCACGGCCAAGGAAGCACAACTTAAATGGATTTGCGCATGGATATGGATCCAATGTATCTATGGATCCAATGTTGCACTTATTGGCTTCCGATGATCTCATTCTCACTTTCATGAGTTGGGCACCAACAACAACGCTAAGTTCAGTCCCTGTTGCAAGGTCTCGGTGCATCAGAAATTATCGCAGGGTTTCCAGATAAAGGCTTAAGCTGTGCTTAGCTGCAAACCTTTCCCCAACGGTCCAAAAAATGTCAGAATCTTTTCCAAAAGGTACCCTCTGGTAAACGAACGTAGCAATGGAACATCCACCATTTTTGATGGTATTTACCCAGGTAAAGATGGGGTATTTTTCCATGGGCTATGTTTACAAGAGAGGGTATCCCACAAACCCCCAATCCAAACCATGCATTCCCAAACTCCAGATAGGCTTTCCGGACTATGTTTGCTGAAGTACGGCTCCAGCCTCGATGAAAAGGTCGGGTCCGGGATGGAGATGGTGATATATGAGATTGATACAATTTTTTTGTTAATGGCGCACCGTTACAACAACCATCCCACCCAACAAAAAAACGGAAAATAAAAATCTCAAGGATGTTTGTTGGGCGCTTAGTTCATGAACCAATCGCTACTCTTGGATGAATTCCGGGGAAAACAAACATGCAGTGTGTTGGCCTGTGATCTTTTATGATATGCTAGGAAGGTAAGTAACAAGTGCATCACAGAATGACCTCCAAACTCAATATCTGCCACGCGTTTTGTGCGATGCTTATAGCCTTATAGTCATGGTAGTAAAGAGATTTAGACATCTTCTCACCCCGTCCCCATTTTGGGATTTGGAAGCCCGACAAAACAATAAAAAAACATGTATATACAGTAAACATCACACTTCTACACTTAAATAAAAGGGAAGTCATGTCTTTTTCAGTGTTTGACAACCCATTCAAGTTTGGTAGACCCAAAAACCACTTGAAACAACATCCAGCTGTCGAGATCCCGGACAATGCCAACCTCTTTGGTGCAGCGGGATGATCCTGACAAGGCTGAAATCATTGGACTGCGTGGAGGTGTTTTTTCTACCAAACCAATTGGTTTTTAGCATGATTTGTTTGATATTTGGGATTTTTGTTGGCTGAAATATACTTCATTGTAAAGCACCAACCTTATACTAAGTATTATCTATAAACCATTGACTGAAACAAAATTGGCGGAAACAAGATCTGTTGCCTCGCATTTGTTCCACATGTGTCCTTGTTTCATGAGTTTCAGGCGAATCATGTTTGCCCTCTCCGGGGGTTCCAGGCGTTAATTTTCCAGGGTGTACAACTCTACGTAGTTAATCACCGGGGTTAGTTAGTAAGTCCCCCAAGTAAGGTTGTTCCCCCTTCCAAACGGCCGATATTTATGGCTTATCAAATGGGTGTGATCCTAACCACTTAACACCCACTGGGATGATCCTCCAAGTAGTCCAGGTTTCACCGGGTTTCACCGTCGTCCTCGACATGTAGCAGAGATCCGCAACGCACGGCCAATTGGGCACCCAGCGAATGTCCCACGAAACGCCTTAGAGATTGAGTCCGAATTGCCTGGGAGACATACTGTTGATGGTTCAGAAATAATTACTTTTTTCTTGAGGGGCGAAGGCTTTGCTAGTTTTAGGGAGAGTACCCTGGTACCCTAAAAAAACATCGTTTAATGAATGTTTGGTGAATACAACCAATTTTTTTAATGTAATGATTTGGAATCATCCAATTGAAACAACCATTTAAAAAAATAACCTGGTTGTATTGGAGTTCCAGGAATATATGACTATATGATTCTCTACACCCTGGAAGATCAACATTTTGCACATAATCATGGAGGTTTGGTTCAGATCATTTTCCTTTCTTTTTATGGTTGATGGCTGTAGGTTCCAGCCGTTATTCTTCCAGGGTGTAACCATCTCAGAATCCACCCACCAATTCACCTGCACTTCCAAATCTTCACAAATTGCCAAGCAACACTTCCGAACCTTTGTAGCCACCCATGGCATTCTTCACCTCCTTCACCTGGGCACTGGAAACAAAGGAATGCCAAAGCACACCTTTTGGGGTAACGAATTGTTGCTGTTGTTTTTTTTCGAAAAAAAAAAGAAAAAAAAAACCTTTTCTAGGGTTAATTTATATATCACGTGCACATATTTTCATGTAATATATCTATATATATATATATGTGTGTGTGTTTTTTTTCTATTTATTTGTTTATGTATTTGTGTATGCGTTTGTTCATTTATTCATCTATTCATTTATCTGTTTATATCTATTCATTTATGTTTCGTCCTCGGAAAATCCTGCATTAAACCCTTGTCATAAAACCTACTTGGGACAACATGGGAAAACTTCATCTGTTTAACAGTTGCAACCTCCGTTGCTGCGGATCTTTGGGCATTGGTGAGGTAAAAAGATGTAAAAGGTGAGTTACCCTCCTGGGAAGTAACATATCCCCTACCAACGCACTTTTGAAGATGATTTTCCCTTTCCCTAAGTGGGATATGTTAGTTCCCTGGAGGGGATGTTTCACCACAAAAAGATCCCCCAAAAAGCTAATTCGCCTCAACAAAGGGGGATTTGAAGATGTGTTTTCTTTTAAACTAGCGGCCTTTCAGAAAACCAATGTTTCAAAAATGGGGAGAACTGCTAAGAAATCACTTACTGTAAATAAATTGGTTTGTTTCTTTCCAGCTCACTGAAAATTTGAAGTGTTCCTTTTCTTACTCAGCCAAAGGTCCATGAAAGAGAAGCGTCACCTTTACTAGTTGGTGGTTTCAACCCATTTGAAAAATACTAGTCAAAATGGGAATCTTCCCCAAATTGGGCTGAAAATAAAAAATATTTGAAAGCACCACCCAGTTTACCTCTGTTTTTTCCTACTAAATATCTAAACCCCAAAAAGTTTAGTCAGGTTATCCTGCTTGGCTGAGTCAGTTCTCCAGATTTTTTCTCCTGAACATCGGTCAGGGGTCATTCAATTACCAACTTAACCCAAACAATGCACTTGTTATAGGGAAATTCCTTCAAATTTACATGAAATTACCATATATTTGCAATTGTTTGATCCCCAAAAAATAGGTAATTACTGGTAATTAATTTGATGACCCTTGATGGTGGAAGAACACCGTCATCGTCAGCTACCAAGACACGCAAATCTCCGAGACCGACTGCTCGTCAGCCTGGGGCAGTCGAAAAGCTTCCTCGAACTGGGGATGCATTATGCCCCCAAAGAAAATAAATATACAAAGAAATGAATCAATTGATTAGTTTGATAATGGCCTAGTCATGAATCAATTGATTAGTTTGATAATGGCCTAGTCATGAATCAATTGATTAGTTTGTTAATGGCTTAGTCAACTAATAGTTAATGACTTAAATCACATGGTGGTTTTCCAAAAGGAAAACCGTTTCTTGCGAGATTGCATCTTGAACTTCAGGAGTGTTGTCATGAAGTAAGAAAGCTCGAAAATATGCAATGACCGAAAACAACAAAACGAAGAGTAGCACACAAAGGCTTGGTACTTAGAGGATCATTCCAGTGGATGTCATTGGTCTAGGGTCAACCCCCCATTTAAATGCCATTTAATCATATTAACGCCATTTGGAATGAGGTCCCATAACCCCAATCCTTAGGGGACTTATGAAAAACCCAATGGGTTTTTTCACCACCACGGCTACCACCATCCACGGTGGGGTGGCCTCGTAGCTCTGAAATCGGATAGCACCTGGGATGATGATGTCTGACAAGTGGATGATCTTGATCTTTGTCGCCCTATATTGATGTTTATATAGATATACAGTAGTACAGTATATGAATGATATATGCGTACTATCTTATTCATAGATGTCGTACATAATATTTGATCTTCCAAGATCTTCCACTTACAGTATAATATTGGCCTGCCTGGGAGGTTTGGAAAGCAAATACATATATATATATATATATGTATATTATATATGGAACTGGAAGCCAAATTTCTAAATCCAAAAAACACACCATCCACCCATGTCGATCAAGAAATTCGAGGAGGCCGGGTCCTTATATGATTTCTTAAAACCGTTTGTTTCAGAAACGTGATGCCAAATCACCAACTTTGGGTCGCAAAAAAAAACACCACCTTGCAAAAAAAACATATAGAAAATCAATCATCTGCGATATTTGCCGGCTTTTTTCAGGGAGGGAACAAAATTTCAAACAAACATCCCCCGTTTACACTGTTTACACTGAAAGTGTTACAATCACCACTGACTCGTATAGCTTCATCCTTTCAACTTTCAACCAAACCGAACTTTGACGCATTCGAAAAATCAGCGGACCAAGTCGGGACCTGTGACCCAAAGGTCATCGCTTCTCCCCTTGGCTCTAAGGACAGTTGGTCGACCACATCAAACCAACGGCCCCAACCAGATGCACCTGTCATGGGGTCATAGGACTTCCACTGTAGACCGTCGCCTCCTTTGTCGAACCTCGTTGCATGGTATTTTTGGGGGGGTTTAGTGGGGTGGTAATTTGGAAGGTTCCAAGAAATTAATGAGACATGCCACTTGTAACTTGTAACACTGAAGTGCATGGATACAAGATGTAGCCAAGGCTATCAAATGCATCAACCTATATTCGATCAAGCACCTGGAATCGTTGATCTACAAATGATGAACTACATGAAATGGCCATGGCTCCAAAAATGTGTGTACCTGTTTGGGATAGTTGCACTGGGACACAAAAAACATATCCACCAATTGTGTGGTAGTCTTGGGCCCATGCCACAGCTTTTGCTCAGCATCGCGCGCACATCCCTGGCGAAGGGATGTGGTTTCTGTTGATCAATACCTTTGTGTGGTACCAAAGTCAGCTGCAATTTTGGTCATCTTAAGTGGCAGGTCCATTTTGGGGATCGGAAAATACTTTTCAGCTATGGCCATTTATTGTGCTTCTGATATCCAATGGCAAAAACAACAACAACTTCGAAGTGGCCCCTGACTGCGCCTCGTCGGCAAATTGATCCCAGTAGAAGAAGCCCACGTTCCATCCTGCGGCTAACTTCAACTGCAAACAATGATCATCACTTGGAATTTACCCTCCCTGAAACTAACAATTCGCACCTGAATTATTGAAGGATGGAAGTAAGAACATCCTTTCCTTTTGGGTTTCGACATTTTCAGGTGCGAACTGTTTTAATTTCAGGGAGTGTATTAGTGCCTTGCGGCTGTATAGTGAATACTCATGATGATTCTATCAGGGCCACAAGGAAGCTCGTGGAAGCCCAAGACTTTTTTAATGAACCACCCATGGATTGCCGTTTCGTAAAGTCTTTTTTTCTGAAGGCTTCACTAATCACTACATTGTACTTCATATAGATAATGTCATTTAATACAGTATAGAATATAAAACATAGCCTATACTATGATACATTGACAATTGTATATGCCTGGAAAACATAGTATAGATTTATTTTGGGCAACTGTGGCAGATTTTAAGGGTAAAGTTGATCGAAATTAACAGCAACTTGTTTTCCAGGCAGAGTGATTTACTTTCACTCATCCAAAAATTAATCTAGTTGGTGGCTGAACCAACACATCTGAAAAATATGCTCGTCAAATGGGAATATCTTCCCCAATTTTCGGGATGGAAAACACCCAAAAAGAAAAGTGAGTTGCCACCACCCGGTGGTTTCCTAAAATGGTGGGTTTCCCCAACAAACCCATGGGTTTTCCTACTAAAAATGATCATGACTTGGGGTGTGAAATGGGGGTATGTACCACCATTTAAGGAAACACCCATATGGGGGATAAACTCATCAACCTAAGAGTAGGTGTTCAACAAAAATATAATTGACAATTGTATATGCCTGGAAAAAAATTAAGTTGCCAACACCTAGGAGGCAACTTTCATCATCTTCGCCTTCCCATTGGCACTCCTTTCTGACCCCCTCGGGACCTTCATCCAACCAATCATTCACCAAGAGCTGTCCGCCACCCATGGGGCAAATGTCCGAATGACCTTGGGGAGTTTCTCGGTGTTTGGCACCCGTGCCAAAGGAAAAATGCTGATATTCCACAGAAATGGGAAAAGGGGCATGAGTTTTTTAGAGCAAAAAGAAAAAAACAAGTTGGCAACCTTGTTTCCAAGCTGTTTTGAGATGTCTTTGGAGCTTGTTGAAACTTAGACTCCCTTTTTTCTTTGAAAAAAAAACTTCAAGTTTTTCAAAAAAAGAACTTGAGATCAAGACCCTTAAAGATGATGTGCTAAGTTGTCCGCTACAAAACGAATCATTCCTTCGACTTCTCACCGTCAGGACGCCCCGGTCCATCCTCCCCCATCCTGAGGACCCCTTCATTTGGTGGTCAAACGCTTACATTTGCTTGTCCAGCCACCACCTGCTGAAAGCAGGTTTTACATTTTGCTGGAAAAAAAAAACTTTTTTTGGGGGGGAGAGGAGGGCTCATCCTCACTCATGGAAGTTATGGGTTTAAATAAAAATCATGGACACTCAAACAGTAGTATAACAGTCACATGTAGGAGGCAAGTATCTTATTGTTTTTTGGGGAAGGCAATCAGAAATTTCCCTCCAAATTCAAAACTCAGCTGCTGGAAGAACCTTTCATGCTAAATTCATCAGACATTGAAGAAGAGGAAGCCCCTTTCAACTACACACCCTTTGACCCTCAAAATCTCCGGGTCTTTGTTGAAGGCTTTGTTTTTTCGGACCTAAAGATTTTTCAGATGTTGCAGGTCTTTGGGCTGGTTTTTTTTTGAAACGAGGTGAAGGAAAACGGCAAGATGACAAAAATCCAGCCCATGGGTTGCAGTTGAAAATGTCTGTAGTCTTGCAATTGACCATATGTTTCCCGTGGAACCATCAATACTGAAGGACTTTATATGCTTTTCTTGAGATTAGTTCAAGGGTTTAAAAAAAAAAATGCTTCCCAAAAAAAAACACCCACTTTCCCTTAAGTTTTTACCCAAAAAAAAATCCACGAAAACCATGCGTTTTTTTTTCAAAACGCCGCCTTGTCCAGTCCATCCATGAAAATACAACATGGTGGGCTTGTTGGGATCGTAAAACCTGCGGAGCTAAGGAAAGGCGATTTCTAGGTGATGTTTTGCCTCACAGGTGTAGGCTAGGTAAATCTCTGTGCAACACATAGATCTGGTTGAAAATATATGCCTGAAAACTAACATGGCAATTTACAATCAACCTTTTTCAATGGGATATACAGATATACGGTACATCTTCAAATGGTGGGCTTTTCATTGCCATGTTAGTTTTTAGGGATGCATATACCCTCCTGGGAACTTAACATATCCTTTTCCCAGCCAGCGTGTTTGAGTCTTTGAAGATTTCCGGCTTTTCCGGTTGGTGGGATATGATAGTTGCCTAGAGGGTATCATTCTTCACCAATCTGGATGTCTTGAAATTAGATGGGGGTGTCCGTTTCCCATGTAAACTACCCTTTTTAGGTGACGTGACTCCATTTTCAACTCACCCGGATGTATGTAGGTTCATCAGACATGGGTGTCTAACTATCGTATCATCTCGGATTGTTACATGAATGGTAAGCTGACCCCACAGTTGAGTGACAACAAAGACATTAAAATACCGAGGATGCAAGTGATTCTCCAACCATAGTAGCTTCTTGCCACAACCTGTGCTCAGATTCTTGTGCAACACCTAAATCTTGGCATATGGCATAGCCCCATCAAACATAGCACACATTCTATTCATTCTTGTCATGATATATCAATGATGCATCCATCATGTATCCGAATCCATAAAGTAACATGGTGGTATTGAACCATAGAACCCCACAAATCATCCCTTCAATTGCCCATGTTTCCTCATCCCGTCCGCACCTGGAGGGTCCCCCGGTGGCCTACACAACAAAGTGATCGTGATTTTCAATGGAAGATTGATTACCAAACTACCATCATTTTAGACTCCTTAAATATGGATGGAACATATAGAAACCCCCCACAAGTTGTGGACATGCAGATCTTTCAGTGAAGACTTTACAGATTTTGGATCATAAATATGGACCGAACATATAGACAACACCGTAACAACCACCCCAAAGTTGCATAAACAAGCATTGAGTTGCCAATCCGGTTTGAGTGAAGACTCAAACAGGTTTTTCAATGACACGAATCAACTCAATGGATGGGTCAGGGTCTTTTCCCCTGAAATAGCCTGGAGATTCCCTTTTCTTGTCCTCCCACAATCATAATTTCAGTGGAAAATGAGTGTATCTGAAAATATTACCCTCCAAACGAACGAGGAAACATATCCCACCAACCGGGAAAGCAGGAAAATCATCATCGACTCAAAAGTAACTTTTGCTGGGATGGGATAGGTTTCCTCGTTTGTTTGGAGGGTAGTTTCTTTTCACTTGACAAGAACTTTCAACTTGGATGATTATGGGAAAAAGGATATGTACCCTGACCTTTTTGGACGTGCGGGCCACGCCGACAGAATCAAGATCGGGAAATATCCCAACAAGAAACATCCAATGCCCATGGGTCAGGGTGAGTCATCAACAAACTTTGCTTGGAGTTTGTCTGATTTAAAAGATCTGACAGCCAAGTTCCCAGCCCACAAAAAAACACCTTCAAATACTAAATACTGTAATTTCCCATTCCGAAATCTCAGTGAAAAGAGGTTTTCCAGGAAACGGGAATCAAAATTTTCATTTTTTGAAAAATGGATGTTGACAATGTTCACATTTTATTCTGGAACCAAAGGGGTCAAACCCCCAAAATCATTTCACACAAGGTAGGCATGATACCAGCCAACTCATCTTTGCTCGGGAAGATGTATAAAACCTGTCATAAAATCATGGGCTAAGATCACTAGAAATCTCAACTAGTGCAACCGCCAAATGGTCTAAAAGCATCAACCGCATCACGTCACAGCTGTCAGAAAAAATTATATATAGCTGTGTATTCTTCCAGCTGGAAAAAAAAATGTCCCATTATCAAAAAAAACGTTAAAAGATTCAGAAAAAAATCTTGAAATTCTGCAAATTCGCCGCGAAAAATGCACTCCAGAATTTACATGAGTTTAGCACTTATTTGTCATTGAACCCCGTTGCGACCTGGTGACCCCCCCAAAAAAAACATCAGGCACTACCTGGAAAACCAGAAGAATTTGACCCAACTTGACCCCTAAACCTATAGCACAAAAAGCCATCTACTTGCCTTCTTCAATCAATTTTTTGGGTACACAAAGTCCCATATCTTCTCCACCGACAAAGTCCCAATACGGCAAGGTCCCGCACCTTTTCGTTTTGGTCATTGGGACCAAACCTCAAGACTTTTGGGGTGGAAAGAGCGCTGGTGAAAAACTGCGGGAAAGCATGCAGTTGTTGTGTGCTTTTTGGAAAACGAGAGATTCATCAAAAGTCCATTATATATATACACACAACATATATATGGTACGACCAGGTGTATCCTACTCCCCAAAAAAAGAACCTTCAAAATGCTCTTTCCGCAAGCTGATCTCCAACCAGCTGTTTATGGTTGTTTCAATTGGATGCTTCCAAATCATTACATAAAATATGGTTGTTTCACAAAACATCCATTAAAATATTGTTGTTTAGGGTACCAGGTAGGAATTTAGCCACCATGTTCCGGGCTCCCCACCAGTAGATATTCGAATCGAGACGCATAGGAAACCCATCGAAGCGACCTTGGAAGGTGCGAATCGTTTGAATCCGAGGGGTTAACCAAGCAGGTGCATGTGTAATAAATATGTATATCTTTATCCAGATTCATCCAGATCTTGGATCAAAGTTTCCCTAAACTTGCACCTTGAAATCCGAGATAGTTCCCTGCTAGAAAAACTCTCAACATTTTGATTTGTTCCCTATTTTTTCGAAAAAAGAAACATGTCACATGTCCAAGATCAAAAAATCATCTCATCTCCAATTCTTGGGCGACTGTTGGTTCCGGAAATGTTGATCAACTCTGACCTTCAACCCCCACGTTGTGCTGAGATGGCTGGCTCACATATTCCTTTGTACAAAAGTTCTCCTGCCCAATGGGAAGCTTCCCGGAACAACGTTGTGGAAAAACCCCTGTCTTATGGCGCCAGTCACCCGCCAAATGTGGGAACTTTTTTCCCTTGTGGCCTTTGAATCTTTCAGAACACTCACACTATTGGAACCGAGCCGATTTGTCTTTTGGGCATTGACATGTTGCGAAAATGGGCGCGCCTCAAAACTAAATAGTACGACAGCAATGGTTTTGAGGGGCCCCTAATTTTAAGAGCACACCTACATGTGCAAAGGGAACTTAGTGCTGGCTACTCTACAAATGTGTCTTAGTCACCAAAACTGCAGAGATTTCTTGCAGCATATAATGTTAAAAATGCAAAAAAAAACATCCCAGACTCCCAACAGGCAAAACTCAGGGAAGGTGGCCCAATCTCATGGAGGAAACGACCCAATTTCTTTCATAGCTGGGGCACCTTCCACCATTTCCACCCCCCTCTCCCAGGAATGCAGATATCCACCATTTAGAAAAGAAAACTCATCCATCAGATGATGGCAGCCAACTGTTGCAAAAGCTTACGATGGAAAAAAAATGACCATCCACTCAACTCGTGCAAGTTGTCAACAGGAGAGTCAAATTTTCGGAGATTGTTCGACGACTTCTCCCCGGCGCAAATGATGGAATGAATTTAAAAAATTGCGGAATCCAGAAAAATCTAGAAATGAAACTAGTTGGGGATTGAACCAACCCATTTGAAAGTCAAATCGGATCATTTCCCCAAGGGATAGGGCCAGGGGTGAAAAATAAAAAAATATTTGAGTTGCCACCACCTAGGACATCATTCACCAGTCCCCTCCCCCTCTCCACCTTAAAAAATTTGGGGAATGATGGAATTGCTAGGAATCCAAAATGGGAAATGATGGAATGATGCAAATGAAAGTGATGCCAATCGCATCAAACTATTCAAAAAAAAGGTGCCAAAATTTAGTTGAAAAAAGTAGATCCAAATTTGCGCACAGCTTCTGCACCACAAATCTTCTGTTTGGCTTCAAATAATGTCTCTTAAAACCCCAGAAATCTAACATAGATACCAAAAATGGCCATGTCTAAAGGGAGTTACCTTTTCCAAGGCCCATCAATTTGGGTATCCAGCCGTTAGTTTTGCGGGGCACCGTAAAACTCAAAAAAAAAACCTACCAAACTTAGTGGCACGTCGCTCACCCGACTACTTTGAACCCTAAGGGGCTCTGAAGCACAAATTTTCTCCACCCTGCCCCACGTCTCTGTCCTGAGCCTTTGCCCTGAGATATGTTAGGACCTGAGACAGATTGAATCACGAAGCAACCCTTAGGGAAAACCCTGCCAAAAGTTGAACTTTTAGTGGGTTATACACGTAAAATCCCACGTATAACTCAAAGGACCTCAGGGAAGAAGGCTAATCTAAGATGTGCCCAGGAATCAATGTATGATCCACAAAAATGGATGATTGAAAATTGAAAGGGTCCAAAAAAAGCGCAGCCTCTCTTCCGGAACAGAAAGACCCTGATGGAATTGTTCAACTCTTAAACTTGTTCAAAGGTGTCAGTAAAATGCTACAAGATCTACAAGGTTTTCCATAGCTTTCCTCCTAAGATTTGCTCGGCTTCTCCTACCCAATCACCCCGCCAAATTTCTGAGATGCCCCGGCGCCAAACCTCAGTGAAAAGGCGGGCTTTTTGGGGGGGTTGGGAGACACCACTTGGAGGATCATCCCAGTTAGTAAGTTAGGATCACCCCCCATTTACAAGCCATAAATATCGGCCATTTGGAAGGGAAATAACCCGACCCATTAGGGGACAAACCGTACGATCACCATGGTATTATTAACCGTGTATCCATCCACTGGGATGATCCTTCAAGTGTTCAGTGTTTACACTCCCTAAAACGAGCAGCAAGTTCGCCCCTAAAAAATGATGGTTTCCAAGTTCGGAATCTCCCAACTTCCAGAAATCTCGACATTTTCAGGGGCGAAGTGTTAGGGAGGGTACAGTAATAGGGATCCTTATATCTTCCTCCAATAGTCATGGTTCAGTGGAAAATGGGATCTCTCCAATAGTAAGTTTCCTTTTCATTTAGGGTCATTTTTCTGGCCAAATGGAGCAATATGTCACCAATCTGGCTTTCCCTGAAATAAGAGGATTTACCTTCCTGAGCTACCTTTTGTAATGGTTTATTATTGCCCTCATGTATAACTGGGCATATAGTTCTTCATACCCAATATAACCTCTAAACAACCAGGTTTTTTGTTGTTCACTGCTCAAGTTAATTCATGCCTTCTTTTTTTAATCTGGGACTCCATGAAATCACCATCCGTTTTAAACGTCTCGTTTGTGTCGATTCAAAAACCTTCTTCGTTCGGAGAAACGCCTTTTCATGGAGATCGGCTTATGCTGACCCCGTTATAGTAACGAAACTGCCGACCTTCGTCGGACATGGGCACCAAAAAAAAACATCGTCGGAAATGATGCCTGCGCAATCGATTGCAAATGATATAGCAAATAAAGACATGGTACACCCCTGAAAATTAACATGGAACCAAAAAATGGAGGTTTGGAAAATGATTTTCCTTTTCAATTGGGTGATTTTTGGGTTCTATGTTAATTTTCAGGGGTGTATGTCATAGTGCCATGCAAACTAAAGAAAGATGCGAGTTTTGTTTTCAGGGCACGAAGGCATGTTTCAGGGAAGCCTTTCTCTTGCAGCAGATGTTTCTTTTGATTATAGCAAAGCATACTGTTGATGGAAGAAGTCCTGTACGAGTACCACTTGATAGGAAGTTTATCCCACAGGTTGTATACATCCCAGTTGGTTTCTTGAGGGAATTTTTCTTCCATCAACCAGTACTGCTGATACTTCAGAAATCCCATTCCTAACCACCCGTTGGATAGATAACCCCCTGCAAATAACAGTAGATTCTCCAGGCCTCAACTAGTTAGCCAGATTTCAGCAATTAACAGTATCTTGACACTTTGAGTCTTACTTGTAGGTAACCGTGCCTGCCCAGCTATCAAAATCATCATGGCTCCGAGGTGCAAAATCACAGATGCTCTGCGACTTCCCATGGCGTTTTCGAAACGGGAAACCAAAACAAAAAGCTGCAGTGAGAAGGGCGCCGAAGCTCTTGTTGAATCCTTTCAAAACAGCCTTCAATTTTTACGCTGGATTTGTTTATTACGCTTGCTTTAACAGATCTAAAAATCATCTTCAACTCATGTTCCAAATGGGTTTGCATCCCGACGGGTGATTCTTTGGAGAGATATCTCACACCCTTGCAGCAATGAAGTCAAATCTCAAGACATGGGATCCTATAGCCGATCTTCTTGCCATTTGCCGTTGAATCAGATTTTGTTCAGCTCTGTCCATTCACCAAATCTTCCAACTTACCATAAATGTAATAAATTGATTGTTTTCAGTGTGATGGTGTCCATGTGCGATTTTTTGAAGGATGCCTTGAATTGGAATCATGGAAGATCTTCCATCTTATTCATGATTCTTTGAGGGTGAATCATGGGAAAATTCCCATGGAATGTAGCATTTCTGTGATGTATGGAACACCGCGGGGAAGAGCAAAAACAACGACTTCGTCTGAGTCGTTGAATCTGATGCTAGGATTTCGCGCCATGGAAATGGGTGGACTGAAGTTTGGGGGTTTGGTGAGATGTACTTGGAGGATCATCCCAGTGGATGTACATCCCTGAAAACTAACATGACAGTGGGAATCTGGGAATTACATCGACTCAAATAGTGGATTTCCATTGACATGTTAGTTTTCGGGGGTGTAAGTGCCTAGTAACCATGGTGATCGTAAGTACCCCAACTGAGGTTGTGAGACCCCTTCCAAATGGCTTTTCCATGGCTTGTAAATGGAGGGGTGATCCTAACCACTTACTAACTGGAATGATTACTCCAATGGGAATCGCCTGTCACAATAATTGAAAAGTAGATGGCACAGGCACCCCTAGATATTGGTTTATATTAGGACCATTAGGACCCTAATCTACCTGCTGACCCTCAAGTACTGAGGGATTTCCCATCCAAAGGTCCAAGAGTCCAATGGTCACGTGTTACAAGGTTGTGCTTCCGAACGCTGCAAAATGGAACTGGGAGGTTGCCCAAAAAGGTTTCTCAAGACCACCACGACTGAACAACAACAACAACAAC
>DF245182.1:4179-19993 GCA_000507305.1 Breviolum minutum Mf 1.05b.01 | reverse complement strand
GTTTCAAATTTTTTGGAACTATAAGTTTTTGGAAATTCTATCAGCAAATTCTGTTCCGAGTTCCAAACATTCAGATTGGAAAAGTGCTCGTTCAATTTTCCAAACGTTTTTAGGTTCCGTGGGACCCCAAAACGGCCATGGTGGGGTTTCGAAACCCATCCCGGGGGATTGGCAACTTTTACTTCCGGAAAACTTCGGAACTATAACGATTATTGATTGTTACGTGTTTTATTGAATCCACTAATACTAAGTACTAAGTACAAAGTAAAATCCAATGCCTATGGGATTTCAATACATGCAAATATGTTCGATCCACTTCTTGATGACCCTAGCGTGTTTTTGGTAGAACAGTTCCAATTCTGCACGCCAGAACTTATAATTCCTTTTTCAAACGAACCGCCATTGACTTGTGAAATTTAGCAGATTTTCCTCATTTGTCTACATGGACCCAAGGAACCAACGTAACAGGTTGTCGTTTCTCCCAAGTTCTTCAGTTAGGAAGATGATCTTTGGGTTTGTTTCCCTGAAACTAACATTCATAGCCCATAAACATGGTGATTTCCAATAGAAATCTCTTTTTCCAGGGGTCTTTTTTCAGGCGAAAATGTTAGTTTCAGGGAGGGTACTTGGAGGATCATCGCATTTAGTAGGTGGTTAAGAACCATGGCTAGTTTTCGTCCCCTAAGGATAGGGTTATTCCCCTTCCAAATGGCCTAAACTACTTATCAGTGGGGGTTACTAATCACTTGCTAAGTGGGATGATCCTTCAAGTATGTCCTTTCAAACCTATCCTGTTGGATCTTTCGCCGCAGACCACGTGCTGGAACGGCGGAAAGGCGAGGAGTGAATCCAGCTGTGATAGGAGAATGTAGGCATTACAGCGTAATATTGAGTTTACTATACGTACATGTAAAGTGTCAAAATTTGCTAGATGTATACGGCATTAGCATACGCACGATATTTGTTTAATTTACATATACGTATGAATACTCCACCCTTCCAGTAACAGTGATCACTGGCATAATCAAATCCATCAGACTTAGATCCTTTTAAATACCAACAACATACACCTTTCCTGGGTGGTTGCATTCCTCAGGATTCATTCCATGCACCAGAAAAAACACCTGAGTGGTTGTTTTCATGAGGAATTGTGCAACCTCCTTTTTATGCGTCCAAAATGTTGTTAGGTTGTGATTTCAAACATGTTTTATATTTACCCCCCATTTGTGGGAAATGATCCAATTTGAGGAGCCTATTTTCGAGATGGGTCAACTAGGATGTTGATTTCTAACGGGGGTTTCATCATTCGGAAAACATCCATTCTGAAGGCCCGATGATCCACAAGCAGGATTTTTTTCATGGGATGGGATTTTTTGCCAAAGTTGGATATTTAGGTGGGTTCCAAAAAAAAGTGGGAAAACCCCAAAAATGGATGGTTTGTTTATAATGGAAAAGCCCTGTGAAAATGGATGATTTTTGGAGGGAAAACCCACTATTTTCGGAAACATCCCATTTGTTCGAATGCTGTTCGAAAAAAGGGGGGGAGAACCGTGAGCCCTTACCTCGAATTTGGTCGAGATCGCTTCCGTGAAACAACTTGTCAAAGTGTGTGTGAACCTGCAGGAAGAGCATATGGACCTTATGTACAATCATTAACTAGGTGGGTGGTTTCAAATATTGTTCATTTTCACCGCTATTTGGAGAAGATTCCCATCGTGACTAATTTTTCAGATGGGTTGAAACCACCAACTAGTTAAGTCATATTGGTTTACCCCCCTGAAGTTTAACGTGGCCACTGAAAAGTGACCTTCCCGGCCAAAAGGCAATGCATGTTCCAAGTTCCAACCATCATTAATCAGGGGCTATGTTAATCTTTGGAGTATTTGTTGGTTTTTGGACGATCTCTGGATATAAAGCTATAGCAGCCAAAACAACAGCTTTTTGTATAATAACTAGCAATTGGGATAAATTCTTGTCAGAAGCCATTTACCAATATTTTCTTGAATCTACCAATCATCATGTCAAGTTATCTTTATAAGATCATTGAACACCCATGTTTAACAAACATGTTGACTTTTATAACTATATATCCTTCCAAAATTCCTTGGCCTTCGTTTCGGCCTTGGGGTATTCCCAGCTTTGGCCGCCAGTCTCAGCGATGCTGAGAGTCCCAAAGTGTCTCATGCTCCAACGACTCCAGCGTCTCCAACCGAAGTCTCCGCGGAGCAGCGTAAGAGTCGCATGCGTGCCACGCGCATTGTGGGTTGCTCGGTGTACTGTTTTGCTGGGTTCAGGATCCATTTGGGGGGAAGGCCATTGGTTGCACCATGGGTGGATGGTCATTTTGTGGTTGTTTCACGGCTTTTTGTTGGGGTCAGCCAAAGAAAAGAATCTATAAAAAACCGAAATGGACGGGAAAGGGGGCCTTCATTTTTTTTAAAAATCTTTAGATGGGTGCTTCAACAAATTTCCTCAAGGCTTGAGCCATGAGGTGTATAGCTAAGATTTCTCGGTGAGGTGATCTTTCAAGCTTACTGATTTTATAAAGATATTTACCTCCCCCCGAAAAACTAACATGACAATAAACACTCCACCAATGTGAAGGTGTTTTTTTCATTGGGAATTTTCCAATATCATGTGCAGGGGTGTATAAAGTGATTCCAATTTAAGGTGTGCGTGTTCATTTCTGAATACTGGGATGGGACCTTGGATTGGATACCCATATCACCAAAAGTTTCAGGTACCTAAAATGGAGGTACTGAACCTTATAAGGCCATTTTGGGGGTGGGGTTTCTCTTGCATAAGCCTTACATACAGCTTATATAGGTGAGTACCTCCATTTTAGGTACCTGAAATGTTCGGTGACCATAAAGTTACTAGTTTTGTATTTGAGATTCCCGTAATCTCAACATATGTTGGACCCAATTGTGCTTGTTAAAAGACATGCATTGGCTGTTTGGTAGAATCGTAGGGGTAGGACATCTAAATGATATTGTCATATATTTGGTTTTATTTTGGTATGAAATCTATGTGGACTCCCATTTTGATGATTGAAATTCACAACACTCTGTAGCTTGAGAGCTGATTTCAGGGAGTCAATGTCATGGAGGATTCATCACGGACCATAGTTAAATAATATCATGACTGGTCTACCAACCTCCCCTAACTACCACCTCCCAGAAACCAACGTCTTAATAAGGCCTTATTAAGGGAAACCTAATAGTTAATAAGGCCTTATTTCTGGTTGGGGGAGGCTACATTAGGGGGGGCTGGTTGACCAGCCATAATTATATATTCATTGAACAGGTAAGCTCCAGTTCTTAGAATTGAAAGCCATAATGAGCAAGGCGTTGGGAATTTTACTCAGTTTCCCCTATTTGCACTGGCATCACCATGCCGATTCCGTAGTCAAGTAGAACCCATGGCAATCGATATCCTCCCTCCTCCGAGGATGCAGAGAATGCTGCATGAGTTTCCAGTGGTCAGTAGTCTACCCTCCAGAAATATATTTGAAATACCCCCCTTTTTTTTCCAGTAAGAAATGCACCACAACCATGATTCATTCATAACCCCTAGGTCCAGGTCTTTTTTGGTCAAAACGTTTCTGTTCAACCAGCATCCAAAGGCACGATTCCCTCCCCACATGTCCTCCACCCCCCTGAGGACAAGTGGATTCTGAAATGGAAGCACGTGAGGGCTCTCCCAAAAATAACTATTTCATTCGAGACGTTTGGATCCGGAATTCCTTGGGTTTCTCAGCCGCAAAAAAAAAATCGGAGAAGATTTTCATTGAAAAGAAAACACGGATATAGGTTTTGAAGGTTTTGTTTAGTGTACCCATGGGATCCATGTATGGTATATTTACCTACATTTGGCTAAAATCTATGGTAAATGTAGGCAAATATACCAGTCCCATGGATCCTATGGGGTAACTCAGTTACTCAAAAAATTTGTGGGAAAGCTCCGTCAGCTCAGTTGAGTGCAGGGTTGGAGGTGGTTGTTTTTTTATTGGGAAAAAATGCCTTTTCCGGGTGGTAATTTCGTGATGGGTTTTGAAAAATGGTTGTGGGGAAAAAAATGGATGTTTATCAGGTGTTTTTTGTACGTTTTTCTATGTTTCTATTGGGGTTGAAATATGTAATGTTTTGCTTCTGAAGATCAAAGATCATCAAGGCATCCCACTGCACGAAACCACGTATCGAGGTAAAGCACGGTCGCAGCAGCAGGCCAAAAACGTTTTGTGGTGGTACGTTTTGAGATAAACCGGCACAGGTACTGAATTCTTGTGAAGTTTATAATCTAATGTGTATATATTTATATATTATGTATATTATTCTTATTTCATCATTTCATTATATTATTGTATATCTATACATCATATTATGGTGTTTTTGTTCAAACATGTTTTTTCCATGTTTTTTTCTATCCTTTCTTTGCTTCCACAGGATACACCACCCCTGGCCCCATCCATGGGACAACGCGACCCGGCCAGGTCGCTGCTGCCCTCCAACGATCACAAACATCGGATCGTTTCTTTGGTGGAACCAAAATAAACCCTCCCAAACCCCAGGAAACCCCACAACTTTCGTTTCGTATGTTTTTCAGTTGATTTTTTCTAGGGGGATTTACCCAGGGACCATCCAGGGGGGATGACGAGATTTTCACCATGAAAAAAAACACCATTTGGGGAATATGTTTGTTCAACCACCGTTAAGCAAATCCAAGAGGATACTGGCTGGTCACCACTTTGGGCGACGGGGAATCTCAACCGGTTACCCTGGAAGTCAAGGAAACGACCATGAAAAAAAATCGTCTACCCTGGAAGTGTTGATGAAATAAATCCCTACCTAAAACAAAATCTAAAGGAAGGGTCTTTTCAACAGATTTTTTTGTTTCACGGATTTCACGGTCTTTGGACCCCCAGGGTAAAGCTTTATATGCCCGGATGGCATCCTGAGGGGTAGAATCCATAAGTGGAGTTTCGCAACTTTAGACAGATGTGAGGGTTCAGAGTTTCGGCACCCTAGAAAGATTAAAGACATAGTGCATCGGTGGAAAAGTGAACCGGAAATACATAATATGTTATATATATTTTGGTATATATTTTTTGAGGTGGGCAAAAACTGACCCCTGTTAATTCTTCCTGTGTAGGTAGACCAGCTTCCACAATTTCTGAAGAATTATATCGTCAGTATAGAAGAGAATGCCTTCTTGTTTGTAGGTTTGACATCACTTTTTCCTTAAACATCCAGGACTATGAAGACGAATAACCGAAGAACTAAGAACTATATCGTCAGTATAGAAGAGAATGCCTTCTTGTTTGTAGGTTTGACATCACTTTTTCCTTAAACATCCAGGACTATGAAGACGAATAACCGAAGAACATTAGATATCGCAACAGTTTCTGAGCAACTTTGACTCAAAGTGCTGATTTCAGCAGGCTGACGTTCAGGATCACTAGACAAGCACGAGTCAAGAGCCCGAGTTCAACCTTCTCAACACATACTAGGTGGTGGTTTCAAATAAGTTTTTGTTTCGCCTTTACTTGGGGAAATGATCCAATTGGACTATCTATTTTCAAATGGGTTCGAAACACCAAGTAGATATTTAGCCTATAGACATCTATGGAATATAGATAATATATATAGATACATCAGTGCACGTTGCAGAAAGTTCGAGGCGATGGTTGGCCACACACACACACACACAACTAGTACCAGTAGTACTCCGATTGTTGGAACAAATCCTTCAGTACCTGGGATGTATATAGAAAATGTATAGGTCCCTCCAAATGGTGGGATAAAATGGGATAAACTGATAAAATATGCAGATTTCATCGGATGACAGGGAGGGTATTGAGTCGAAAACTCATGATTTGGAAGATTTTACATTGGATGATTTTCGGACTCTTCGTCCACGCTGATGTTTTACCCATTTTTCCTAAGGATAATTCAGTAATTTTTACCTTTAGCCAAATTTTTCCTAAGGAAAAATTCAGAAAATCTTCATCCTCCCACATGGGTTGAAAAACCATAAAATGGTAAAGCCAACCACCCGGGACTTGTCCCCGCAATCCGCCACCCGCCACCAACCAATCCCTACCTTTTCCGCAAGGTTTAGAACGACGAAGTTCTATGACCTCAGAGGATGCGAACGAAATGATTGGCAATGTGTTCCTGGGACGAATCAGTTTTTTATGGATACACCGGGCCCCTGAAACTAACATAGCTATCCCAAAAGGCAGCGAGAAAGTATTCCAACCATCCATTTTCAGGTGCAAACTGTTAGTTTCACGGATGGTAGAAGTTCATGAAAATCCCACTGAAACCGATGTGTTCGCAGAGGTTTAGAACGCTGGGCGATTTTTAGCATTTGGAAAAGCACGGATCAAGAGAGATGTTCATAGATTTTTCCATTTTTTCTTCAAAGGGGAAAGGGGAAATACTTTAAGACAAAACTGATCTGACATGTTTTGTAGCACAAATTGTTGTTTTTGGGTAGCTGCCTGGGTAATTGAGTACATTGTGAGTCAATATTTTCTGGACCTTCCGATGTTCGGACCCCGGAAAAAGTGTGCCCTGAGATGAACTCGCGATGACTATATGAATTGAAACGGTTTAGCCCTTCCAATTTTTTTCTGATCGGCATGGAACAAGATGTATACAAACCACAAATCTCATGAGTAACATAATGAAAACATATGGAAAACCACCAGTTTCACTAAAAGCTTTGAAGCACTGTTGGCAGCAGTGCCTGGCACATGAACTACCTGTGAAAAAACCATGAAACAAGACTTCGATGTGCTTCTTCCATCTTCCCAGATCCTCTAAAGTTGCAATAATTTGACCCCCAGTTGTCCACATGAAGTCATATCAAGATGACTGCGCCAATGTGGGAAGGTATCACCAGCATGTTAACAAGCCTCCACATGTTGAAACACCTTGAGGAAAGAGGGCATTTGGAAGCATCTCATTGGAAGTCCTACCTCGCCACGGCGCATGATATGGGCACCTGGGTGAGACAAGGTTTAAACTTCATGGAAGCATTTGACTGGATAAGGCGTACAAGTGTGTGTATATATATATTTATAGTATATATATATATATTTATATTTATATATGTTTATCTAGATATTTTCAGTATATACATTTATATATATATATATTTCGATATATTGATATATTCTACGTAATTATTCTCCATTATTATGTAAGCATAGTATTGGATGATTCAATATGCCTGAAAGAAACCAGTCACTGTTTGTCGCATGCTTTCAGTAATCAGCTCGCTGGTTCCAGTTGATCTGCTATTCCAGGTGCCATGATTATAGTAGTCGCTGGATTTTATGGTATCCTCCTGGGAACTAACATATCCCCGTTTAAAGGTACTTTTGACGATGATGTTCCTGTTCCCCAGGTGGGACTTAGCAAAAAAAGTCAGTTAGACTCCAGAAATCTAACGAATTGATACCAACAATTGCCATTTTTGAAGGAAGTTACCTTTTCCAAGGCCCATCATTTTGGCTATCCAGCCGTTAGTTTTCGGGGGTGTGACAAGCAAAGATTGGCTACCAACTTCTTGAACTCAGGATGCGCTGGGTGGTGTCATGATCCTTTGGGACTGCTGGTGGTCATCGGTCAAAAAAACCTTCCTGCGGCATGGAAAAGGCATATCCCTGTTGAACTGAACCTAAAGTGGTAGATTTGTAATGGTTTATCTAATATAGTGATATAAGGAAAACACATGAATACAACTTGTTTTTTGAGATTGGTTAAGTTTTAGGTGACATTTGATGATATTTGACCACATGATTACAAGGCATTCTTGCTGCAAGGCGCTTTTTGCAGGATGAACCCCACCCAGCACATGATGGTTTTCGCCGCGAGGATATTGTTGCATTACCATTAATGGTCTTCCAAGAGGTGGACGGACTCTTTATGGATATCCTGGGGATGATTGGCTTGATGTACCTTGACTATATGTCATGAAGATGATGAATGATTGTGATTGGTGACTGATGATTGATGATTGATGATTGATGATGATGATGATGATGATGATGATGATGATGATGATGATGATGATGATGATTTCAATTGGGCGGTAGCAGCAGCAGCAGCAAAATATGGGTGATCTTGGTTAGCCTCGAGGGAGTGAGTGATAATTATACGGTACCCACATTTAACTATATGATTGGCGGCCAGCACAACGCCGCTCCGGAGGTAGTACGAAATACCAGTCCGGATCGTATATTTTCAAGTGTCGGCCCATTCCGTCTGTGCACAAAGCTCAGAAATATGTTTCCTAGAAAAATAATCTGCCACTGGTCCAGAAAAAATCCACTGCCAAAAAACTGACCTCGAAAAAAAGCAATCCACCACTGGTCCAGAAAGAATCCACTGCTAAAAAGCGTTCATAGAAAAATAATCTGCGTGGTATTGGCATGGGGTGTGGGGTGCGGTGCTGTGAGCGGGCCAGCTCCGATGTTGGAAAGTTGGATGGAATTCACGAGTTGGGACGTCTCAAAAGCCCCTGTTGGTCCAAAACCCTCCAGGTCTTTCCTGTGACAATGCGGAGAAGCCAAAATTTGCTCTCAAGAGCACATGATGATGGCGAAACATGCTGTGATATTCATCAAATGTATAAATAAATGTGACGATGAGATATCATGAGTGAGTAGTGTATTTTTGATAGCGTTTCATAATCATGATATTGCTGGGAACCTGCCATACTACCTGCCATATGGCTGATCTTGCAAGTGAACACAAGGACTTGCGGTTCCTTAGCATCCAACCATTATTCCTCCAATACCTCGGTTGAAGCCCACTTGTACCTTGTACCCTCCCGAAGTTTAGAAAAGTTACCGAAACCCAATAGGAACGGCTTGTTTCCAATCATCATTTTTCAGGGTCTATGTTAAACTTCGGGGGGCGGGGGCGGGGGGGTGTAAGTGGATGTGATTGTGCTGTTTGTGTTTGTTCCAGAGTTTGGGAAGTCAATGTGTGATTTGCTTCTCATATTTCGCCTCGTTGGGAGACATACTGAGGTATTGGACAATGAACGTAGGAATCACGTATCATGGCAGCACACCTGGAAATCGGCACATGGGGAATCGTTGTGACTTGTGCGGGCGATTTTCCACTGAACCTGATAGGAGGAAATATATGCAAATGCTACGTGTTTGTTTGTACATTTAAAAAACATCAAAGATCAACATCTCCAAGTAAGTAGTATTCCAACCGTCATTTTTCAGGGGTTACGTTAAACTTCAGGGGGGTAATCCGAATACCACAAATTGCTCGCGCCGCACGTTGCTTTAAGTGTGTTTACTTAACTTTTGAGTGATCCACCATTTTGAAAACTGAAAAAGGGAATCCGTAGGACCAGTGCTGATCTATTTTTTTGGTTTTGAACGTACTGCTTCCGTATGTACTCCCCCGAAAAGTAACATGTCCCCTGAGAATCAATGGTTGGAAGGTGCATTTCCTATTGAAATACTCCCTTTTCAGCGGACATGTTACTTTCTAGGGGTGTAACATGACATAGCATGGTGATTTTTGCCCTTCCCACGATTATCACTCCTGTCAGAAATCAGTGAACCATCATCCTCCCACCTGTATCCACCTTTATCCACCTGTGTCTTAAAAGCTTACTTCAGTGGATACTTATTATTGCACGACCTAGCTGTACATCTTTGAAGTGACTTAATCTAGAGACAGATGTCAACACTTGTGAAATTGATTGCACGTTTGGTTCCTGCAAGTTCCCGTATCAATTTCTTGCTTTTGAGTTTCATCTCGGCGTTGGTTTTAAGCGTTTATTTCCGTGTCTCTTTTGCGGATGTGTTCCTAATGTTCATGACTTTTAAACTTTTGTGTCAGATGTTGAGTGTAAACGAATCAACACCAAGTCATCATAGAAAGATTCTGAAATCTTATTATCAGTGATGATTCTATTCTCAATGAAATGGTTGTTTTCTGTCTAGGCTTACTAGTGGTTACTTGCAGAACGGTGTGCTGGTCATGAGTGGCTTAGCCTTATTTGACTCGGCTCGGCAAGGGATGGGTGGTTGAAGGCGATCCAAAGATAGTGACCAAATAGTGATGCTTGATATATATGTTGGAGTGCCAAAGATATAATTTCTGTATATGTTTATTATTTACATTTATACATATCATTGGCATCCTTCAAAGTAAGGAGTGGTGGCATACAGACAATGTGAAGCTTGTACTATTGCACCTGGAATCCACTTATTTTTGAGATGGCATGATATATCTTAGCCTAACTTCGCAGACGCATGATTGTTTCTCAACAAGGGCATACAAGGGCAATGTTATTCATGCCCTGTTCCTTTCTGTAGGCATTCTCATGACTTTGCACTGCTCGGAGTGAAAAATGTGTCACGATTGACATGACTAAGTACTGTATCCAAATTCACCTAACAGGACCCAACATAAGCCAAATGCATACTGCAGTGCTTCCGGTGGTGACGCTTGGAGTTGTGTTCGGCCCAACCCTTGAGCTCTGGATGACAATTAATGTCTCGATACATCAACCCAGTGACACTTCCCAATGAAGGTGATCAAGATATGTTGAACACATACACGCAATGACTTGTGAATCAAACATATTGTTGATGCTTCAGAAATCCGGCGTTCACCAGTTGAAGTTGGTAGTTTATCCCATTATGTACACGTTTTTTTTTATATGCCAGGCGATGCAGGATTTCTTCTATCAACAGCACCACCTGAATAAAAAGGTGAGAAGCTCCCACTTTTAGTTTTGAGGATTTAAGGCCCCTTTGCAAAAATATTTATATTTGAACTGACCTAGTCGAAGCGGCGAGAGAAATATCAATCCTTCCCATTGGTAATATCAGTTAATGATTGGTTGGTGGTTGAAGTCGCTGTTTGAAATGGTCTTTTAAAGGGAGAGGTTTTTATTTTGTTCAGCTGTTGAACCGTTCAACGGGGAAGTGCCTCGGTTGTACCCGCGGATTCTGACTCAGTTGTGCCCGCGGACTCTGTCTCGGTTGTGCCCGCGGCCGTTTGAGTGGTTAACACCACCGTACCACCTGTGACATCTTAAGCATATCACTTATTGGAGATCTAGGATTGCACATGCTGCGCATACTTCATGGTCCTCATGATGGTGGTGCTCAAGTCTGTCTTGCTCCTGATGACCTGTACGTTATCATCCCCACCCCACCCCACCCTTTGGTCTTATCTATGCTCAAGTCTGTCTTGCTCCTGACCTGTACGTTATCATCCCCACCCCACCCCACCCCACCCTTGTAGGTATAACTGAGCCAAATTTTTAGATTTTGTAGGTACAAGTGAGTCAAAAACCTGTAGGTACAAGTGAGTCAAAAGTGTAGGCGCAAGTGAGCCCCTGCCCCCATTTTCGTTTCCCCAAAATCATGTCGTTTGACGCTGCTGGCTACTCGTCAGAAGCAGCTCTGCGATGAGCCCTTCAGCCATCTCTGTGGAAAAGCATGCTGTCAGTGTGCTCAGTTGTTCCGTGACCCCGCGTGTCGCGTGTTCTTGAAGCCACGCTGTTGAACAAGACAACTCAGGAACACGTTCAAATTACACTCAACTGTATTTTACCTGTTCTAAGTTGTCTTGTTCAACTGTACCTGTTCTATATGTTTATCCATGACATTATATGGAGTTCCAACAGGGAGCCTTTGGCATTCTCAAAGGACACTTCCCATTTGGATTTTTTCCACCCTTTGTTTGTGAGGTTGTAATGGTGACTATTTGTGGGATATGGAGCAGAGAAGGCACGCTTAGGAACATGGGCAACGAGAACAGAACAAGGATGAATGAAGGTTCTTTTTTTGCGGATTTATATATGTGCGGAAGAATGGGGGAGTTCGTAGGGTTGGTCCTAGGGGGGGGACAAACCTATATATTTATATGATATACTTTTAAGGTATCCCATATCTTTACATTATACATATATATGATATATATATATACACATATATAATCTATTCTTGTATATACACAGCTGTACTCCTTATCTTCTGAAGACATAATTGCGATCACACACTGGTATAGTTTGATACTCTTGCGCTGCTGTTTGTTTTCTGCCCAGTCTGAATCTAAAGGGTTCATGCAAAAGATGAAACGCGGTTGAAACTCGCATTTGGTGGATGGATTCTTCAGCGGCTGCAGAAAATCTCCATGAACAAAAAGGTGGTTTGTTTGAAGAGGAGGCTTGAGATACCTCTCAAGTTATCATCCTGGATTACCTGCAAAATCATCAATGGATGGAATCTGGATAAAACCGTTGAATCAGTTGTGTAACCTGAGTATCCAAGACACCGATTGCTATTTGATATAGGGGATTTTGCCATAGATAGTCACAGCATTTTTAAGGATAAGCCATTTTAAGGATGGTATGTCAAGAAGGGAATTGTTGCCTGTCTCTATTTGCCAGTGTAGAAAAGGCACCACAACTGGTGCCCCTAATCTCCGAGGGTGAGCCGAGAGGCGCCTTTCAGGGCACCCAATTTGCCATCGCCAGATTTTTACAGGTGCATTCCCTATCAGGCTTCGCAGGCATGAGTTTGGGAAGGAAGACTTTTGCGTGGTGCATGTTGTCGTGACAATGTTTTGCATTTTGTTTGTTCCATGAAGCAGCATATCAACCAATCAGTATTATTGGGATGTGTTCGAGTTTTTGTTTCTCCTCCCTGAAAGTAACATGGCACCTGAAAAAGAAACGAACAAAGCTAATGGCGACATGATGTGTTTCCCATGTGTAATGCGGTCTTGTAAAGGTGCTTGATCATAGTTTTCAGATGTTTCAGAGGTTTGTAAGTTTTTCGTAAGCACAAAAGCACCACTGTAAACTGCACACAAAATCCAGTGCACCAGTTCTACTTGTGTTTCCCCAATTGACTTCTGCTTGACATTGTGAAATTAAAACCTTCCCAACTGCTGACCATTAAAGGCTTAAAGGCTTCACGTCATTGGACCTCAGGATGTCACGAGACTTGCCAGTTGGATACCGCGGGGTGTCGGATTGAGAAGACTTAAGATTTTTTTCACATGGTTCAAGTCATGGGTTTTCAAATCAAGCAGCTGGGACCAACTACAAGTAGCTTCTTCCTGCATAATAAACAAATATATGTATACATATATATATATATACACATATCCAGCCAGAAGCTTGAGGTATGATTTATTTACTTAGGTTTTATTGTAGAACAAACATGGTAGGCTAAATATATAATTACACCAGGACCATAACACGCAAGTTTTCACACGACCAAAGCCACCCCAAATTCGGTGGAACAACCTTTGGAAGGGTTCCATCCCCGAAAAACATCAGGGAAATCTAGGTTGGTGAAATATTGTTCCATTTGGGCCAATTGAGTGTTTGGGGATCAGTTTGCATGCAGGTCACCAACTGAAGCAATTGTGCTTGGTACAGCCAGGATAGCACTGAGAGGAAGGGGACGTCTTCGTAAACCACAAAAAAAGACGCAGATGAAAAAGGTGCCAAAGAAGCAGGCTTGCCAGGCGATTTTGATGTCATAGCATTTTTATGGGAAAATTTTGTCTAAGAGGAATCAACAGTTTTTTGATAGCATATATATTGCCACATACTGTGCTTGCCAAATTTGCCAAATCTGCATAAGCGAAAAAAACTACGGCTAAAAAGCCTCCTTAAAATCCTCAAGCATTAGTGGGTGCCTTTCCCTGCCGATGTAAGAGAATGAAAGTGTGCTAGCCGGCATGGTAACAACGTTGAGAGCTGCGGAACTTGCCATTAGGGGTAGATGGCTTAGTAAAAACAATTTTCCACTATTTGGCACCCACTTCTCTTTTGAAGTTTGTCAAAGATGTCAAACAAATGCAAGCTCCAAAAAATGTGACATCATATTAACAAAAAGTACCTAACCGTGGCCAATCTGTTGTGGGGGGTTGAACTTTGTTAACATCGCAAGGTTAATTTGCCATCATCAACTTTTGGTGGATGATTATCTTCCTGGATTGGCTAAGAAATTACCTCAATGAACATCAAAAATGAGCAGTGACCAAAGCTTGGGCTATGAAATCCCCTGGTTAAATTTTGGGGTTATGTCATAAGCCCCATGAAATGATGAAGCCAATCGGGATGATCATGGAATGTCAGCCAACGTTTGGGACCAACAAAAAGGAGTCGAGTGTGTTGTGAAGGTTGGATCAATTTGGGTTGGTTGATAGTAAACCGGTAGACCTTCAAACGATTTCAACAATTAATGGTGGTTGATTCTTTTTTTTGATCATGGTGAAATACCCAACATCTTCAGGTTTAATACTTACTCGAATCAGTTTTAAAGAGATGAAATGGCACAGTGATACTGTTTAATTATGGAAGTAATCCTGCACCATCTGGGATGTATAAAGAAAGGTAAATAATGGGAAATACTACCAACCTCAATTGGTGATCGCCGGATTCCTGAACCATCAACAGTATGGGCAGAATTCTTGTCAGTTTGAGGAGAGGTTTCAAACCGTTTCTTTTGGGCTTGAAACTCGGATAATAAATTTTTGAGGTATTGATAGGTCCATTGGGGGGTAACATTTATATTGAGGGGTGCTTCCAAGTTTAGAGTGGCTTCCAAGCATCAGGAAAACTTGGATTTTCTATAGAGAGCAACTTAAAAACTCATAGATGCATCGCTTTGACTGCGCTGACCGTAAATTCCTTTGAACTTTGCGGCAATTTTGGCTTCTAAAAAGTCTTGACCTCAACTCCTTCCGTTTCCAGTTCGCGGTTTCTCTCATGGCGTTGAAGACGTTGGCGCTGATTCTTCCAGTGGTGCTGGCAGTTATCCCTGATCCTGATTGGCAAGCTTTCAAGAACAAGTTTCAGAAGATACTCGGTTGGGTTTGTCATCAACATCTTTACCACAACGTGCAGGTTATAGTTTGATCAAGTACCGGTACTGGTTTTGTATTTGCTTGGTATACTGCCATGTCACTATCCTTATCCAAAGATTCCAAGCTTATTTTTAGAGAGATCCACCGGCCTCATCCCAAAAAGTGTTAAAAACGGATCAAGGAAACCTTCAAACATGGCCTTGAATATTGTTTTGAGTTTTGAATTTGCAGTAAATTGGCCAGGGCTGTAGGCTTTGAACTAACTAGTGTACGCTGTATAACAATAATTTCCACTACTACGATTGTTTTATCTTGGTTCGGCAGCTATCCAGACATGTATATATACTACATGTGGGAGGTGAAGCACGGTGAAAGCATTGGACTCACAGGATGTAAAACGCAGATTTGGCTTCATTCAAACATGCACTCATCCTCGTTGATAGTTAATGTGGTAGACACATTGTGGAAGCTATCATATCAAAAACATGGCAACACTGGCAACTGTATGGAAGCATATGTGACAGTATTTCTATGTAACAACCCTGTCAAACACAAGTTTACGAACAGTAGCACTATTATATACCATTCTGATCTATCCCTAAAAATCCAGATCTCTCCTCAGAGTAGGATTGATGGTTTCAATGTCATCGGCCGAATAGGATTGGAGGGGAAATCCCTTTCTTGGGACATACCTTTATCCTGAAAAAAAAAAACATTTGACATGTCCAATCTTCAAAAAATGATGGTAGCATGGGATTCCCATTTTTACATTTTCAGCACCAGAACCATGAGAAAATCTGAGGAGTTATGCCAGCCAGGACGAAGAAGCTGCACGCTACAAGTTGTGCCTAAGAAGCGTAAAGGGCGATTTGGAGCACTGGATGCAGAGTTTCCCATATAGACTATATATATATGTGGTACCCCCCCCCCCA
>DF245181.1:0-20080 GCA_000507305.1 Breviolum minutum Mf 1.05b.01 | reverse complement strand
CTACTACTACTACTACTACTACTACTACTACTACTACTACTACTACTACTACTACTACTACTACTACTACTACTACTACTACTACCCCCGCTCCTTGCTTTTTCAGGACAGGGACTGGCACCATGCGGTGGCCAGATGGCTGATCCCTCAGTCCACCAGTGATGGGACATGGTTCTGCGGACACTGATCTCAGTGATCTCAGTGGCTTTTGAGGTCGGTGGTACGAAGGTGGCTACCTTGGGGACCGCAAATCTGGGGATGGAAAATTCTGTTGGCCAGACGGCTGGTGTCTCAGATCAGAGCGATGTGAGTCCACCGGCTGTAGGATTCTTAAGCATTGCTTGGCTCTGCCTACCGCGGAACGGCTTTGATTTGCTTTGATTTGAACTGGTCCAGAGGTCGGTACTATGTAGGACAGTGGCTGGAAGGTAAGCAGCATGGCACTGGTTCCTTTCTAGCACTTGGTGGGTGGGATTAATTAAGTCTGCAGCCAAAACTGTTGCGCAACTTCCACCCGTTGACAAACAAATCCACAAATCCTTGGAGTTACAAATTTAAAAAGTGGTGGCATGGCGACATGGCTCTCAAGATGGCGGAAGTACAAAGGTCGTTACATTGATGCGAAGGGTGTTTCCAGAGAAGGACTTTGGAAGGCCGCAGCCTGTGACGTTTCAACTTGGGGACCTTCGAGAAGTCAACACATTGATACACATTGTTTTTTGTTGGATGTAAGCTACTGTGCTGCTTCTGCTATTGGTCATGTTTATGCTTGTAATACCCTCCGCAGTTCACTATGAATTCTTATGAATTCTATCAGAGGTTGAGAGTTGAACATTGAGCCTACAATTACAACTGAAGCAATTTTTCGATCTAGTTCTGTAAGGCTCGACGATTGTGTATTGCTTCCTTGACAGGGAGGAACACGCATAAGATGGAGGGATGAAGGTGCATCCTGAGGGTCAAGACTTCGCCACTTGTTTCACCGCGAAGCTATTCCACGTTCCAAAATCACTTTGCCAAAGGTCAAACCAATGTCAAACAAAGTCGTTAAACACACATTCCGAGTCTCCAAGATCCTGTTGCTGTTTATATTGCAACAGTTTGGACGGAACGTAGAAGACACCAGCCTTCAGCAAAATGGAAGGCATGGTAGGCTAGAGCTGTTGCAGTGTCCCCACGACTGAGGGGGGCCAAAGGAAGGTTGTTGTTTTTGTAAGTTGTTGAAACCTTTCAACCAACTGGGGATGAAGTTTCATGAAATTTGATCATCTTTTTGCAGTCACTTAGTTGGGAGCCTGCAACACTCGATGTCAAGGGGAGGACCATCGAAGAGAGGGACAAAAAAGCTGCAATGCGGGAGCTGCAAAAATGTGGTCTTGCGATGCCTCGTGGGTGTCAGCGCACCAGATTCGTCCGCGCCCAGATTGCAAAGTCACAGCCGCAAGGAGCCCCTTAGGAAATCATGCATTGCACGATGCCAATGCTGTTTTCTCTGTGTTTTCTCGCTGACGTGCGTGATTTCTAGATGAGCTCCAGCCCTGCCAGTATTGCTGCCATTTGCTCACTCCATTAGTGTTTCACGCTTTGGATCCAAGTGGAAACTACATTAGAGGATGCAAAAGATCGCAAGAAGAAGCCGTGTCGCCACCTTCATGTTGATAAGTTTGCTCATATATGCTCATACTTTGCGCTCACAGGCATTCACTCCCGCCTGATCAAGGATCAAGAATAGGTTGACACAAGTTGACATATCAATACACAAAAGGGATAACAATCCTAGCCGCCTTTGGTTTACAGAGGAGGGGAAATAAAAGTTCTGCCCAATTGGTTGCAAGTTCACTCGTGGCTGACTTGCTGACTTCGTCGCAAAAAGCATCCTGTTCCAAACCAGACCACATTTCTTGGAGGGCTATCATGACATTATGCTCCTGTGGTGTTCGTGTGGCCAGCGCTCTACGAAGGGACACAAAACAACAATCTACAGAAGCAACAAACATGGCTGTTGTTGTGCACTCTACTCTAGCTCTTTCCAAAGTAGAAAATGAGTGTTGAGTACATGGCATCCATCCAGTAGTAGAGCTCGAGATCAAGACTGATGTAGCAAAGGGACTACTGTCACAAATTGCTGGAAGCCGAGTTTGTAGCATGTTCAATTTCCATTGCACTAGCACGAGCACCTTGCCCGACGAAAAGGTCAAGTCGATTCAGGAGTTACAAGGTGGCGTCGCGAAAATATGAAAAACCTGCGAAGCGCAACTGGATGTTGATTGTAGACTGATTGTAGTACGAAAGCGTATAAGCAGGGTAGCAACACGTTCTTTGTTCGTGATGATCAATGATATCAATATTTGCGACGTCCCGTGTTGAACAGAAATATTGACCTGCGGAATCTTTCCCGGGCCCAGGAGATAGTCTAATGAGTCTAATCAGGCATCCCCGCTCGAAAGATGAAATCACGACAATGCAAAGCGTGCATTTGAAAGGTACGCGGTCTGCGACACATGCTATGAGTTTTTGATGCAAGCACAATTTGACAATGTTTGCGGTGGCAGTTCTTCTTTGCGACCTTTTCTGTGGCCTTGTAGCGATTTTGCAGTGACATATTGTAGACTGTACAACACATCATAACGCACATTTCCGGTTATCGTGGAGAACACTGGCTACGCAAGGGCTGGGTTTCATGATAGCAATGAATTCTTGTATCACAAATTCCGGCAGGTTTGCATGCAAAATCTGGGACGGCAATATGGCAGCCTAGTTCGCCTGCGGCTTCACGCAAAAACTCTGCTCCGGATACACCGTGGAACAACATAGTCGACATGTTCCACGGACGCAGTCCGACCTTCGCATACGAAGCTTGCTCTGTCAGATCAATGCAATGAAAGCTCCCAAAAAGAATCCCCTTGGACCGTGTACAGTGTAAAGCAATGGGACCCGTTCCTGGCATTTGAAACAGGACTGATGCAACGTCAAATGAAATCTGTATGCCCTGGCGATGGGCACAGATGACAAGAAGATAGACGTCAAACGGCTCAACGGCTTGACTTCAGAAACGATTCCCCACGGAGTGGTGTGAAACGAGTTGAGCAATGCCTACGCACAGATGACTTTCTGACAACCATCAAATGGAATGGCAAACTCATCCCTTCGAAGGTATAGGAGAAGAGAATTTAGAAGTGCATCAACCTTGACGAGCCAAGATGGCCAACAGAATGAATATGACAACTTGCCTCAATTATGCTTGTGGAAGTACGAGGTCATGAAACGGCTGCAAGAGACTACAAGGCTCTAACGGAATAAGTCGAAACAAGTTCTCAAACTTGATAGTTGAAGGCGGCAACCGGATGGACTTGAGATCCAATCTGATCGGTCCAATATCGAATAATATATCAAGTGCACGTCTGAGGTGATGAAGAGTCTGCACCCTTATGAGTTAAGTCAAATATCTTGACCACAAGATGATTCGGATTCGTTAATTCGTTGATGTTAATTGTGCTAACGGACAAATACTGGTGGCATGCATCGCGGGATGCGTGCGGATTGCACCCAACCAATAGACTTGGTGAAGGACTGGCGCAGCAGGGCTGGGGCGAGTTCAGGGTCAGTTCGGTGTTCTTCCATTCCTTGGTTTGCGTCCATCCTACTCGCGTGGTCCGCCCCGTAATGGTATCTTTGGATATTGATGCCAACGAGGCTAGCGGCCAGTGGCACATCATTGGGCCGCCGGCAGTCCGTTTACAGGAGGGGCATTTATACAATCATGACGTATATACAGCACCAGCTTTGGCGCTATCCACAGACGTAAAACTTGGGAAGACAAGAGGTCGGATTGAAGTTGACAGGTTGCATGCCTGCGATAAATTTCGAAAATACAGATGGATTCTGACACAAACATGTGACTAATAAATTAGGATTGAAATTTTGCATCGTGATTGCCAACCATACTGGTGTGATGAGAATTGGGCGCGTGCACCAGACAAAGTCGTAAAACAATGCAGAAACAAACAAAGTGTTCAGGCTGCATTGCGACTGACGGTTTCGACACTCTTATTCCCCAACAGCAATAGCTTTGGGGTCTTCATCCATAGTAAAGGTTTCGGGGCAGAATTGCTTTCGGACTCTCTGTGGTCTTCTGGTGCAGATCCATCTTGGGCTGCCAAAAGGTTCCGTCTCTTAAAGTTCTGTGGAAAGTTCACAAGTTTGTGCAAGTTTCGTGATCCTTCTGGCCTTCTGGGGCAGATCCGTTTTGGTGCCAAAAGAGTTGTGTGGAAGGTTCCCCCATCACTTCTTTAATCTTGTCTCGCAGTTCCTTAATTTTTTCGCATTTTTCTCAACAGCATTAGTTTTGGGACCTTCAGCCACGCTAAAGGTCTTGGGGCAAAATGGTACCTTTGTCTTGTGCGGTTCTTTGCAGCAAATGCCGTTCGCCTCCGACAAGGTTCTTTGGAGTGTTCCCCGTTTCCGTTTATTTACCGTCTCTTGCGGTTTTTGTGCACATGGTTGTTGCTTCAGAAAAGGTTCTGTGGAAGGTTCCGCCAACTATTTTTGACATTTGTCTCCCAAATGGTTGTTGCTTCATAGAGTTTTTTGGAGGTTTCCGCCAACTGTGCTTGAGGTTTATCTCCCAGTCTGCTTCTGACTCTTGAGTCCAAGTTGTTTGAATTATTGACATGTCTCACCCATACAAATCCAGGACCGCAATCACGCATTACAGGCGCTGTCAATGTTTGCATGAAAGTGTTCACGCAGATATCATCGGTTACACAGGGTACATGGATTATGCGCCGGTGACAGTGGTTGCAGTGGTCACACCGGTTCCACCGGGTTTCACTGCGTACGTTTGACTACACCGGTTACAGTAGTTGCACTGGTTACACCGTCTCGACACGCTACACCGGGTCCACCGGCTACACAGGGTACACCGTTTACACTGGCTGTTCCGATTGCAGTGCTTTCACGGGTTACAAAGCAGCCTGGTGTACAACAAGCGTAGACCAGGGTACCGCAACTAGCACAACTAGCTCGGCGGAACTATCGTAAACCAGTGTATCCTCAATTAACTACTACCACTAGCGTCGACCACAGCAATGAAAGTAATCCAGCACGTCCAGCCTAACGAATGCCGTCAGGGAAAGCCAGCTTAATCAGCGCAAACCAGGGTAGCCAGCGTAACCACGCTCAAAACTGTAAATTAGCCGTGACCAGCGTAAATAAAGGAAATAAATTGATTCAGCACGACCAGCTTAACCATTGTCACCACGACAAACCAGTGTAACCAACGCAAGCCGGGGTAGTCAGCGCAATGTAACCACTACAAACCAACAAAACCACCGTTAACCACACAAACATGGCAACCAATTTTCCCCATCGCCCTAACCAGTTTCAACCACCGTAACCAACGCTAACCACTGCAACCATGGTATAGCAGTGGTACCCCGCATACCTCCTGTAGCCGCGCGAGCCTGCGATTTGAACTTGTTTGGCACCCTTGCTGGGAAGTATTGGTACGCAACTTTGCCTGCGTCAATGGGGTGTATGACGTGAGACTCGGGCAGTTTTGTTGGGTACTTTCCTCATGTTGTACAACATAGTGGAAAAGCAACGCATCCGGATGCGAAACCGAACATATACCGGGCCCTGTGCAGTGACCAATTTTGCAAGGGATACATCCAATGGCGTGCAGGCCTGGCCCGGACCCCACAGTTCCTCAGTCAGGGCTCGGGCGCTAAATTTTGCATACCCTGCCTGCTCATCGGCGACCCCAGGACAGTATTGCGATGCTGTTTACGTAGGGAAATGTTGTTTCCAAAGGCATGGTTTTTGTGCTGCGGCCGCCAAATGAACCAGCCCTTGGGATCAACCCTGGATGCCCCAATACATGTCCAATTTCTTCTCCCAATATAGTTTTGGAAACTCGAGGCGCCTTCGCCCCACGGATGAGGTTGTTTTTTGACTCGTTTTATTCGATCATGGAAACATGTTGGTGCCACCGCCCTTAAATAAGGCATACCATTCCATTGGAACTTTAGGCCGCTCCATTGTGAGCCCTCCGCCGTACATTGCCTGGACATTCGCATGGCACGATCTTCCCCGCTTGGAACGATCGAGCAATACGTTTTGTTCGCGTCGCGAGGTTTGGACTTGGGTGACGGCGGTATCCCACTGTTGGACTTACGATTTGCTGAATACATTTTGCTGTTTGCGACATCTTCCGTTGAAGCAGCCCGGATGGTGGATGCATCGGTAACTTGTTTGAAGGAGGTCGGTTTGGCATTAAATGCTTCCAAAACTAAGATTCTAACAACGCAAGCGCAGCCAGGCAAAACAGTGACAACTCAAAACGGCCTGGAAATGGAAATTTTGGATGCGCCTGGGGCGCACAAATGGCTTGGATGCTTGTTATCAACATTGAACGCTGGCAACAGAGAAGCTGACTGGGACTTCCGTTTGCAGGCTGCATCAAAGACCTTCTATGCGAACAAATGGATTTTGTGTGACAAAAATGTTTCCTTGAAGTCTCGCATCAAATTCTTTGATTCTGTGGTGACTTCGGTGGTCCGTTTTGGAGCTGGTCAACGCAAATTGTACAAATCGGAACTTCGAAAACTTGATGTGCATTGCCGTAAACTTCTACGTCACGTCGTGGGCCCACCAGGAAACATTGATTGGACTCAACCGTGGCACTCCTTTCTGCACCAGTGGAACCAACGTGTTGTGGAACAAATGCAACTGAACGGTTATGAATTTTAGTCAAACAGGTGCATGCTTGAATATTGGAAATTTGTTCAGTATGCTGCACTCTTGGATGATAACCGTTGGCTGAAACGAGCACTGATGTGGAATGCTGGAGGTGGCAGGCGCGGACGATCTTTTGATTTATGGGATGCCCCTGTGACAAAATTTTGCAGGTGGCAGAACATTGGAGAGTGGCAGGTTGCAGCCCAGGACAAGACTCTCTGGCTGCAGTACCTGCCGGATTTTGTAACATTTATGCATATGTAATGTATTTGTTAAGTCTCACCTTCTGTGCCCTAAATGGGCTGCCGCACCATGGCATACAGGAGCAAAGTCAAAGTTCGCGTCGCGAGGATTGAGAGCTGGTCCCGAATTTGTTGTGGTTCATATTGGGAACTGGTGTTTCATATTGCTAAACACCTCACTTCTTCCTGGGTAGGAAAAGTTTTGTATTGGCAACCTTGCCGCAACGGCCTGGCGTGGCCGATGCTGGTGCTGGGGCAGAACAATGTCAAATCAACTGTGACACGAGGTGCGCAATTTCAGGTGAAGTCGGCTCTTCTCCGCGACACCATGGTACAGTTGCCATGTTTGGATGGAACCTGTTGGACGTTGTGACTATGTTAGGGACGACTCGTAATGATCCATGGCGGGTTTGCGGCCCCAACTGCTCAAGTGCCGTGCGGGACGTACTATTATCAAATGCCGGGCAAAAGTTTGTACACCGTGGGAAAATGGATGCATCATGAATGGTTTGTGGCAGCGAATCTGCAATGAGTTCAAAAGGGCCCACTCTGCCTCACATGTTGTGAGCCTTAGGGTTGATATTTTTCTCTTTCTGGGTAGTAGCTTCGCATCGGCACCTTGTGGTGTCATTTTTACCTTGGGCCACTGAACCCCGTCGACGACCGTCGAATAGAGGTCATCGCCAACGGGCTACCAATGTGGGGGGGCAGCCAACTAGCAGTTGATACCACTTTGGTATCACCGCTCCCGAGAACAGAGTGCCAAGGTCACGAGGAGGGCCCTATGCAGCAGCAGCCTTACACGACGCACGGCGGAGTAAGGAACGCACCTACCCAGAACTGTTAAACAACAGAAGATGTCGCCTGGTCGTCCTTGGAATCGAAGTTGGCGGCAGGTGCAGCAATGAAGTTTCCAACTTCACCTGCATGCTCGCCAAAGCGCGAGCCCGATCCAGCCCTCCATCCCTTCCAAGCAGCCACCAGCGCGGCCCTCGTCTCGCGTTGCTCAGCTTTCCTTACCCATGCGGCAGCTACTACCTTTGCGGCCAGCCTGCTCTTCGAAGATCTCTCTCCCCACCACAACCAGGACGGAGACCTTCCACCGCTCGCCCACCTCTCCTGCTTGTCAGTCGCCTCCCAGCCCGGTAGAGGAAGGTCTGGACTTACACCTTCCCTACCACATGCACATGTGGAGACTGGCCAGTATAAAAACAGTCTGTGCCTGGAGGCTGCCCAGAAAAACAGCCCTGTGTCAATGGACCCTCTGCGGCTAAAAAGGAGCTGAGAAAAAAAAAAAAAACGCACCAGGCCGCTATCCCGGAGCCGCAGTCCAAGACCATTTGCGCGCGAAGGAACGGGTTGTGGCAGCCATCGAAGTTGGTGGGCGAAATCCCAATCTCCCCACGGCTGTCGGCGCAAGAGAACGGATGAACCATCCCAACCCAATTTTTTTTGCATCAATTCCGTGACGCGCCGGTGGTCTGAGCGTACGGAATCTCACAGCCTCGTCCACTTCCATCATCATTGGTGGGCATTGGCAGCCACATGTTTCCAATCAGACCAATTCTTGATTCGAGCGAACTGCTCCAATTTGCTCCTTCGCATTCATCGTTCATAGGAGGAACCCATGATTTAGCAAACAAGTTTCCAATGTTGAGAGGCGCAGTTTTCAGCCCATGTTTGTATGTGAGGTGCCGCCACCATTTCTCGCACGTGCTGACTCCAGATATGCAGAATGTCGTGCCACGGATCCCTCCAGCAAATTGCGCATGGAACTTTACCTGCACATAGGATCATACGTCAAAAGTGGATCAAATTTACGCATAATATCATTATGGATGCATGCACCTGTGCCTGGTTCGAAACATCTTTATGATGGACACATTGTAAACGCTGCCCACAAATTATGTGTGTTGGCGAGGAGGTACGACTCGCGGATTGTAAAAAAAATAAGTTACTTCGTTGGGAGGAAACCAGTGGGCCATCGACACCATTGTTTCTCCCCGCACCAGCTAGGCTGCAACCCGACAACACAGAGGACAATATGCAGGCGGCGGTCCGGAATGTGCGAAGGTCCGAAGAAGGGACGTGCCCACATCTTGTCCATCCATGGTTCATCCGCCAACTCGCCAAAGCAAGAGCTCGCCAGAGCTTTCACACTTGCACCAAGTGGTCCCGGCTGCCCTCATCGCCGGACGGTCCGCAATCCTTACTCATGCCACCTTCACCTCCGCTTCCGCAAGCTTCGCAAAGCGAGAACATCATCTTACAACAACTTGGATGGCTTCCTACCGGAAGCAGACCATGCCAGTTGAGTTCGCTTCCCCCAGGCGAACCCCAGCCCTTTCTTGAAAAGCTTGGCTTGGATTTGGCCACTGCCAGTACAAAGCTCCACAACCGAGACCCTGCTGAAGAAGGTGCTTGGGAAAAAAAACATCCAGAGTTGCATGTTTGGAACTTGCTTGAAGAAACAGTGAGTTAGTGAGTGAGTGAGTAAGACCTGCATGCCAAAGCAGGCAGCCCCATCACGGCGCAGGCAAGGACAACAAATTGGATTTACATTTCACGTTCATTAGGTGTCGCGGAACGAAAGAAAATCATCGAATTCGTTCATCTAGAAAGAAATGTTCTGGGCACGTTCCCGCCAATTTCCAATTTGTTTGTGCCTGCCGATGTGATGAATCATCGAACCCCACGTGTAAGCAGGCCGTCCAACTCGTCGAACGTTTTCTGGAACCAATTCATTGCACGCACAACCTATCGCTCCCTTAGCAAGTTAAATACATAGTGAGCAAATTTCCAGTATTGTCCCAAACACAGGGCAAACCATGATTTTAAGCCATGGCGACTTGTGATGAATTTCATTCGTTCGTTCCAATGATGAATGATTTCATGCCACGGTAACGTCCAATCCACGTCACCAGGTGGCCCACCAATGGAACGCAACAAACGACGAAACACAATATCCATCTTGCACAGGTCTTGTTGCAACAGGAGTGACCATGGCGTTGAAATACTTGCAACGGTCAGTTGGGTTCCTGACAGGCGGTCGCAAGCAAAGCTTTCGTGATCTACCGCAAGAGGAACCATTTGTTCAGCAGGAGGAGGCGTTTGCCAGAGCCACAGTTGCCATTTCTCGAGCTAGGTCACTATATCTTATCATGGGACCCCTTGATATGAAAGGGCTCCTTGGGGCAGCCACGGTACCAGGATCTCTCATGTATGGAGCAAACAAGTGTGGGCGGGCCTTGCCCACTTTCATTTGCATGACTGCTCAATTGCAGGTTCCCCCACTTGATGCTCCTGTTTACCAAGTATGGCCTGTTTGGATAGAAAGTTTTCGACGCAGCATGGAGATGATGTGCCAAATCTAGGAAAAAAATCTAAAGGGTGATTGCCGGTATTCGCTGTGCATAACATGCATCCCAACCATTTATGTGCAGAGCCACGGTCTAACACCTCAATTGCTTGTCCATTTCGAAGAAGCACCTCGCTGGGACCTTGTGACTGAGTTGTAAGTACTTTTGTTTTTCGCACATTCAGTTGCAGCCCCACTTTGGCCAAACATGTCACCAGTTCGTCCAAAAGAAATGTTTTTTCCCCAAACGTTTTTGCATAAAGAAGAATATCGTCGGCGAATCTTGAGACCAAGAGTGTGCGCATGCCATCTTGAAAATCCACGCCAGCATTGCCAACCTCCGACGCCAGCATCCAAGGGCCACTTCCAGAACACACGAAAACAACCGCGGATTCAATACATATCCTTGTCGCACGCCTCCGTTGATACAAAATGGATCTCTATCAGTATTGTTGTCTTGAATCCGCCCCATTTGGCCATAATAATAATTGCAAAACTTTCAACATATGATCGGACACTCCATGTTCGCTGAGGGTTTCCCATAAATTTTCCCATTTGTCCTTATCAAATGCCTTCGACAAATCCAGGCTCACAATCCACACTGGCACATCAAGTGCAAGGGTTTTGTCGAGCACGAGGTTTGTTGTATGCAGGTGTTCTTCGATGCGTTTACCGGCTCGGAATCCATGCTGTTCTTCTGGTTGTCCTGCGTCCAAAGTTGCCTCTATCCTACCCAGCACCAAATACGCAAATGTTTTGTATAATAACCTGACAAATTGCCATTGGACGAAAATCGGATGTTTATTTTGCTTCCCTTTTTTTGGCAACATGTGGAATATAGTTTGTTTCCATGTTTCCGGCACTTGTCCAGTCAAAAGCACCGTCCGAAACAAGTGTAACACTGCCTCCAACATAACCTCGGGCGAATGGTGAAGGAATTTAGCAACAAACCCTACATCATCAGCAGCTTTGTTCGTCTGCAATCGCGTGATTGCCTTCCTAAGCTCAGCCATAGTCCAAGGTTGCCTCTGTCAAACAAGGTTGAACCACTGGCCTGCCAAGATTTCCTGCAAACAATTGTTCCAGCATATTGGCAAATTCGAATGGCTGCGGTTGTTCTCCATTGTCCGCAAATTTTCCCATTTTCAAGATTGTTTCAATAAGCGTTCCAACCGATTTGATTTCCAATCCCGCAGCTCTTTTCGATGTAATTTGCGGATTTGGAAGGACAACTGTTTTTGATTTTGTGGATTGTTGGTTTGGCGTCTCCGAAGCCGAAGGTCTGCCAACAATGTGGAAGGAACAAATCGCAAATGTTCAGATCCATGACGTCCATGGTTCCGGCCTGCAACAACCAAACATTGTTCCAACCCTTCTGCCGAAACAGCGGGTAATTTAGTCAATGCAGTTGTGACTGTTGCATGAAAGCCTGAGTGTTCCATTCTCATCAAGGTCTGGTTGCCAATGCTTCAACTGGGAACAACGTTTGATGCTGGAGGAAACATGTAGCCTAATCATTTGGGACCCGATTCTTTCTCCTTGAAATTAACAACGGCCCGAGCAGAAGCAAAAACGCTGGTGGCCGTGTTTCTGCGGTGATCAGGCAGCAAGTCAGGCAGGCACGCCTTGCGGCGAGCCCCTTCAAGGCGCAGTATTAAAACAGTCCCAATGCCTGGACGCTGACCAGTAAAACAGCTCCTTGACACCCTATCGCGGCAAAAAGGCGTGAGGGGGAAAAAAAAAAATGGTTCAGCAATGGCCCGGTGTGGTGTTGCCGAATTCCCCGGCAGAGGCCATGGGTTAATGCCAACAGGGCGGTGGTCTCTGTGGTGTTGTGCTTGGAGTTTATGGTGCTGGATTCAAAAGAGAAGACCGGAGCTATGTGCGGCTCTTCGGCTGGTTGAAGCTGGTGAATCTGTTGAGGTGGAGTGACACCATGAGGACCCCTGCACAAGAGCAGATGCGCACCAAAGGCTGTGTGCATTCCAAGACAAAATCCGAGGAACGTGCACATGTTGAAGTCATAGAAAAACATAATGAATCCGAACGTCACATGTGTTGAGTGACCGCAGTGCTGGATCGACAAGGTCCACACCCAGAACTGAGCAGGGGCAGGAGATGTCACCAAAGGTTGCGCGCATTGCAAAAAAATGCCCCAAGGAATGTGCACATTATGTATGTATGTATGTATGTATGTATGTATGTATGTATCTATGTATCTATGTATCTATGTATCTATGTATCTATGTATCTATGTATCTATGTATCTATGTATCTATGTATCTATGTCTGTACGTACGTACGTACGTACGTACGTAGGTAGGTAGGTAGGTATGTATGTATGTATGTATGTATATCTGTGTATGTATGTAAATCTATGTATGTATGTTTGTCTGTGTGTCTGTTTCCAAAATATATATACACGATTACACGTTTTGGATCGAAAGTAAATGGCGAAATCCACCTCTGGGCACCCAATGGGAAGCATCCGAGGCTGCCAAATTTCAATCACCGAAACCTCACAGTGGGTAACAAAAGGACATACGTACTGTCCACTGCGTTGTTGTCCGCTATGTGCCCAACGGAAGGAGTTTGGCCAACCACCTACTAACAAAGAACCGCCGAGAGTGCTGGGTCCATTTGTTTCCCCGCAGTGTTGGAGAACCTATATGCCGCCTTTTTTGCATTTCAGCAGGTGTCGCGCGTAAGTAAATGAAACAGCCTTGCAGCAAACAAACGGCAACCGCAGCAACCAACCAAGTTGCAGTCAGGACTCGGCAACCATTATAGTCTCTGCAGCCATCAGGTCCCTAAGTACTTCCTCAAGCAGGATGGCCAATCTCGGATTGCTCAAGAATAAGATGATTTGCTTGTGGTTGATTCCATTCACTAATGACCAAACCGATACCGTTGGATCGAGGCAGGAGTATTGCTGCTCGCTCATTTGTTTCCAGTTCCCTTCCTCCTTTTTGTTCTTCCCTCTTCCTTTTTCCTGTTTTTTTCTTCCTCTTCCGTCCAATTCCTCTTTTTTTTCCAGCTTTCCTGCTGCCTTACCTTCATTCCATTTTTTGATGTTCTCTCAAGTTCAATAGAGTATGTATTTTCCCTTTGCATTTTGTCATTTATATCTTGTTTCGATGATGATGTATTTCAGTAGTTTTGTCAATAAATCATCTATTCGTTAGTTTTTCCCTTGTCGTATCTGTGGTTGATTTCTGTATATAATTTTGATGTCATTCGTAAACTTTTTATTCCCCGTTTGAGGTGTCGACAGGACGGGCGGCGGGTGGCTGAACTACCAACTCCAACCACTTTCAGGACAAGAGGGGGAACCTAGCAATACTTCATGGAAAGAAGCACGATCATTGAAAATTTAAAGCCGGCATCACGTACAGAAAGGTGGTTGGAGTTGATTTGTTGTTGTTGTTGTTGTTGTTGTTGCTGCTGTTGCTGTTGCTGTTGCTGTTGCTGTTGCTGTTGCTGTTGCTGTTGTTGTTGTTGTTGTTGTTGTTGTTGTTGTTGTTGTTGTTGTTGTTGTTGTTGTTGTTGTTGTTGTTGTTGTTGCTGTTGCTGTTGCTGTTGTTGTTGTTGTTGTTGTTGTTGCTGTTGCTGTTGCTGTTGCTGTTGCTGTTGCTGTTGCTGTTGTTGTTGTTGTTGTTGTTGTTGTGTTTTGGTTCATACTGAGCTTGTTTGAAGTGATGGTATTTCATGTCTTGTCAATGCCGCCATTGGTTCACAGCTCTTTGCAATCTTTGAGTGAAAGGGCTGCCGGCGCTTGCGCAGAATGTCGCACAGGGTTCAGGCGCGTTTTTGATGCCACTTGTGATGACATGTGAAGTTTAGCAAGGCAAATAGGAATAGAAGAACTTTGATGTTCTGCTCAGTCTTAGTCAGTAGTCTACCAGGTCGTTGCAAAACATGTGCTGGTGCAAGCACCAGTTGCTGGCAAGGAGGCACCTCATTGGGTGGTCGCCGAATATCAGGGAATATATTATATTGCAGTATCAACGTACATCAAAACAGTTGTCATTTTAAAATACTTCTAGCTTTTCGCTGGACGTAGGCTGATATTTTGACTTGTTTCAGCGTCTCAATTCATTGTTGCCAGCACGCTGCATACGAAACTGGCACGCACTTTGGAGTTTTGCCGGACTATGAGCACAAGACCCTCGTCCGAATTTTGACACTTGTTATTCGGTGGTCAATCGTTTTTTGGGTGGCGCCTCCTGTTGACCAAGGTGGCCCTTTCCTGAAGATGGTCCATTGTCAGAGAAGAATGCGCCGCAAAATGCCCAGTGTGTAACAATTCAATGATGGAAAGCAGAAACCAAGTCCAAGAAATCATGTTTTTTTTGTCATTTGCTGCTTTGTTACTTCGTTTGTTTGTTTGCTTGTGCGTGTTGGCGTCATAGTTTCTTTCACATCAGCAAGCACATGCAAATACACATGGTCTAGCTAGCTCCCTCGTCCATGAGACCACAAAATCTGCTGCACGGCATCCTGGAAAACTTAAGGCCCAGCTGCTTCCCCATGATGTTGGAACAGGCAGCTCAGCGAGTGGGTAAGGACGCAGCAGCAGCCTTGTTTCGCTTAGATTTTGTCACCCGAAAGAGCACGCACACACAGTTTTGAAACACTTATCTATAAGTTATCAGGATTGTGAATCTGTTGTGATCCACTCCAGTGAGTGCACTTTTGACATGTTTCCCCCAAATCAGACAGCAAACTCGCAGGAAGTGGCATTGGCAGCGGAAAAGCCCGTACCACATGTTCTGCGTCCGGGTGAAGCGCCATCCTTGCCATGGGAGGCATTCCCTGTAGGGAAAAGGGTGCGAAGGGTGATGGTCCTGTGGTTTTGCTGGTATGCATGTGATATCTGATGCTGCGCGGAAGGACTGGGCCAAATGGACCTGGAAGGATTACTATGATGATGCAAGGAGGTTGGCCAAGGCATTTATCAAGTGACCAGGCTCAAATTGGAATGTTTTAAGATTGAATTGCTTCTGAAATATCCCAAAGTTGCACTTGGGCACTTGGTCGCGATTTCACAACTTGAGGCTGGGAGTGGAACAATTCGGTAGTGTCACCATCTTCGGTTTCAACGTGCCTTGCTTGCTCTGCATGTTGTGCAAATTCTTCACTCTCACATTGTCATCATTGTCTGAACATGTCCGCAATGTCTGAGGCGCCAGAATGGGCTTTGAGCGCTATGGGTGCGATGATGTGCGGCGGTCTGTTTCTCAAATGCAATTTTGTTGCTGGTTAGCAAAAGGTAGATAAATAATGAAAAGACGGCATTGCGAGAGTTCAAGGAAAATTTGTGGGGATCTACTCCACTGACACAGCAGAACAGGTGCATTTGGTTGAGCGGTAAAAGTTGGGATTCTGCGCGGTTCAAGTGGCCTTGTGGACAGGTGCAGTACAAGGTCGATCATTCCAATGCTGCAGTCATTGGGTGGCACATAGGACATTGCTGGTACAATTTTTGGGACAGCATGGTGGTGCTGAATGATGGATCAACAGACAGTTGCAAAATGATGAATTCATAGCATGAGCATGGGCCCGATTGTGCAATTCGATTGCAAGTCGCAACTATGAGTATCAATTTCAAAGGCATGGTGCCCGTCAGCGTGTATCTGAGAATGCGCATTCACCATGATTCCGTTCCAAGGTCGCTGTTGTGGACAGCCATGCAGAGTTTGCCGCCACCGTGGCTCATATCGAGGAGAAGTGATGGATCCATATGGCCATTGCTTAACTGGTCGTAACTTGTCATGTTTCATCCATCAGGAGCTGAAATGCCTAAATGCCATTGTGTGTTGGGGCACCTTCGAACCCACCGTCATCAAACGGCCAGAAGCCCGGACAGTTTAGACCAATGGCTCAAGGGTGTAGACTCTGATGGTGGCTGAGGAAGGATGGCAGTGTTTGCAAGGTCATGTCATTCAAGGACAAAAAGAGGGATTTGCAACCAAGCAATTAAGCACGTTTTTCTCATGGAGAAGTCTCCCAAACACTCCTCTTCCCACAAAAACAAGGGATAGCAGGAAACGTTTCATGGAGGGTTAACACCAGGTGTTTCATTGGGTGAAATGTGGGGAGCTTTCAGGCCCCACGATGTTGTGTCAGGAGTGCTTGGAGTTTGGCGACTCACAGGGCTCTGATGAAGCTTTGGCTCAACGATTCCAGGTGCCAAAAATTGGAAAGATCTCATGCCATGGGGCAGCAAATAAACATGTTCAAAACTGTGAGGACCCAACTCCAGATTTTTTTCCGTGTCTTCACCATCCTCGATTTAACTTGAATTGCTAGGCTATGAGACCTGGGCATGCCATGGGCATCATCTACACCTCTGGCACGACCGGACAGCCCAAAGCTGCCAGCAACCTAGGAACGAGTGAGGACAATCACAGTTGAAGCTATTCTGAGAACACAAACTGAGGTGATGATTCATCATGATTCAGTGGTTGCACAGGGTGCAGTGGGCTGCTTGGATAACACGGGCATTCTTTCAGGACTGATGGCTATCGTAGGTATGTATGTTGTGGTGCAGAAACATGTCATGGCAGGTCATGGTGTCTTTTCGCCAGGATACCCTGCGAGGATCATTTCCTACCTTCCTCTATCTCACATCGCTGGTTCTCTAATGGACCTGCTGACTCTTGGCCCAAAGACTGACTGAGACTCATACTGATCCAGTAGCAACTGACATTTGGCACCCATACTTTTCATTATCTTTTGAGCGCGGCAGACCTTGCAATTCCTTGCCATTCTTGTCCTAGGTTCCCAATTTACATGGCTTACAGCAAGGGTTTGCCAAGTACCGTGTACTTTGCCCGTCACTATGATTTGAAAGAGATGACGTTGGCAGCTCGCTTGCAGCTCCTTGGTTGGCAGAGTGAGAACATGAGTCGATAGGATTGCGAAAGCTGAGTTACATTGATTTGATTAGACTGTCAGATCAGATCTGAGTAAAGGCTTTGACACGTGGCACCATCTTAGCATGTAGTACCAGACTGAGCTCATCCAAGTCAAGGTGTGTGTTTTTCAATGGACGAGATTTCTGGAGAAATTCCTTCGATGCCGGCTGAGGTTTGTCCGTCCCACCATCTTTTTGGGGGTGCCACGTGTCTATGAGAAGATGCAAGCGAGGATGATGGCCGTGGCATCGACAATTACAGGCGATCTTACTTTTGACGGCTACAATGCCTGCAATCCAACGCAGATCAAGTCAACAGAGATTGCCTTTGGTTTGCCACACAGTGAAATGATCCAACCATCGTTCAACAGGCGTAAAGAAATCCTTGGCCACTTGGGCCAAGGGAAAAGGATTGGAGTATTGCAGGAGTCTGCAGGCAAGCATCAGTGACATTTGTATACATTTGTAATTGTCAGCTGCTGGGTATGCAAATTGAGATTTTGGCATATTTGCTGCAAACTGGTATCGTGCAAGTTGGATATGGAAGTTGATGACTTCGGTGCGATCCTGCGCTGTGGAAGGCTGGCGGCTCCGGTTCCAAACCCTTCTTTCACACCATTGCTGTGCTGAGCTCAGAGACACCGAGCCTGCGAGTCGTCGGAAAACGTTGCCGGTTCCCAATGGGTTGCCGGGTTCAGGACAAGCTGGTTCTGTCAAAAGCCAGAGATGCACTTGGCCTTGATCAGTGCAAGATCTTTATTGCAGGAAGATGGGAAGGGAGGTATTGCCATGTTAGCAGTGTAGTAGACTCAGCCAGTGCTTGACTACTGTGCAATAGAATCGAGGCATTTGTATGGACCGTATGGATGTGTTAATTCGTGTTGCTACTCCTACTCCTGCTGCTGCTGCTGCTACGACTACGACTACGACTACTACCACTACTACCACTACTACCACTACTACCACTACTACCACTACTACCACTACTACCACTACTCCTCCTCCTACTACTACTACTGCTACTACTGCTACTACTACTACGACTACCACTACCACTACCACTACCACTACCACTACGACTACTACGACGACGACGACGACTACTACTGCTACTGCTACTACTGCTACTGCTACTGCTACTGCTACTGCTACTGCTACTGCTGCTACTACTCCTACTGCTACTGCTACTGCTACTGCTACTGCTACTGCTACTGCTACTGCTACTGCTACTGCTACTGCTACTGCTACTGCTACTGCTACTGCTACTGCTACTGCTACTGCTACTGCTACTGCTACTGCTACTGCTACTGCTACTGCTACTGCTACTGCTACTGCTACTGCTACTGCTACTGCTACTGCTACTGCTACTGCTACTGCTACTGCTACTGCTACTGCTACTGCTACTGCTACTGCTACTGCTACTGCTACTGCTACTGCTACTGCTACTGCTACTGCTACTGCTACTNCTGCTACTGCTACTGCTACTGCTACTGCTACTGCTACTGCTACTGCTACTGCTACTGCTACTGCTACTGCTACTGCTGCTGCTACTACTCCTACTCCTACTCCTACTCCTGCTGCTGCTGCTACGACTAGGACTAGGACTACAACGACGACGACGACGACGACTACTACTACTACTGCTACTACTATTACTACTATACTACTATGCCTGCAAATACTCTCTCTATGAGTCCGCTGACGTTTTGAGGGACAAACTCTTGAAGTCGCTTCGAGGAGCCGCCCCAATCTCTCGAGAGACTTTGGAATACTTTGGCCAGCTCGGCATGATGATCCAAAACGTGGGGAGACCTCCAGAAAAACTGAGACCGTTGATGATTGTAGCTGTATTGACACTCAGAGGTGCTGTCACCCACACAAGGTCTATGGGATGAGCGAATGCGCTGGCTTGACGACTGTGTGCATGCAGGACCACAATGAGTTTGGCAGTGTTGGGCAGGCCAGCGTGAAGTGAATGCTAGTGAGACTGCCAATCATCAAAGCAAAATGTGGAGTTTGCAGCACCGGATGTTCCTTGATCCTTGATGTTCTTCTGCTGCTTTGCTTTTCAGGCTCCATTGGGGATTGAGGTCAAGCTCTTCAAAACTGGGCCGAATGGAGAGAACGTGGAGGCACTTCACAATTGAAAGCTATATTTGAATTATTCTATATTGAGAGGGCAGGTGGAACAATGCCACTGGAAGCATGCAAGAGCCACGGCATTAGACATTAAATGAAGATATACAGCAGAAATGCATGTATACATAACCTTGCATACCCAATGCATCTTAAGGTGCCAAGGAGTAAGCCTGGATTGAAGGTTGCCCCTTGCCTGCAAAATGGCTGGAAGGGCGAAGAAAAGATTATTGTATACCGATGTATGACATCATATTTTGGTCTAGCATGGATATGACTGGACCCGGATGGTTCGCAAGCAAGTAGCAAGAATCTGTTAAGCTGACGTCAAGCAAAGGTGCCTGAAGAGAATCAAGGCCCCATGCGGATTTGTTTGAACTTCGAACAGACCACGCTTTGTCCTTCTCCTTTGTCCCAAAATTTCCTTTGAGAGGTGAGATTTGCTTCCGCGAGGGGCTCAGATATGCTCAGATCAGCTAAAACTGAATTGCATTTTGAATGTGACTCTTGATTGCGGATGGTTGCTGATGATGCCATTGGGAAAGGTGGGCGTCACATCATGAGCGGTTACATGGCAAACCCTAGGTGACCCACACATGTTTGAACCTGACTTGTCACGTGCATGTGTGTGTGTGTGTGTGTGTGTGTGTGTGTGTGTGTGTGTGTGTGTGTGTGTGTGTGTTGTTT
>DF245180.1:0-19910 GCA_000507305.1 Breviolum minutum Mf 1.05b.01 | reverse complement strand
CGGAAAGGTTACCGAATGGTTGTGGTTTCAAAGATTTGTTTGATGTTCATCCGTTCATCCCGAAAATTGGGGAACCGATCCAATTGGACGAGCGTATTTATGAGATGGGTGGCCCAACCGCCAAATATATCTTTATATATTTCTATCGAAGGATAGTCAGATAACAAATTTCCTGAGATTAGTCATGGGCTCCACGTTCACACAAGTTTATAATGCTTTCACATTGGATACCCAAATGATTTATCTTTAACGATAAACCTCCATCAAATGCCATGCATAGGAAAAGCATCAAGGAATCACTTTGTTTGAAACAAATTAGCGCTTTAATTGGACCAAACAAACTTTTTGTTACACATTTGTCAAGTTTTAGAGGCATCAGTCGTGGAGGCCAATGTATTTGTTGTTATTGTTCAAAACTAAATTTGTACATGTGGGGATCTATTGTAAAACTAGACCACCAAAAATATGCCCCAAAATTGGGCCAGGCATGTTTTTTAGGACTTGGCTAACATGCATTCTCAAAACTAATCCCATACCATCCATGCATGGTATATTTACCTACATTTGGTTGTTTTTAATGGCAAAATATGGTAAATGTATGGTATGGATGGTATGGGAATGTTATTACTTAACAACAATTCTACATACATATTTCCATGACAGAATCTGATGATTTGGTGATGGTGCATTCCTAAGATCTCCAAGACGTATGCGGGGAGACATCATGAGTGTTCATGATCTATCTATTTTTGCAGTTTATCTCAGAGATATCCAAAAAGTCGCCAGATTGGAAATGAGATCTGAGATACCTTTTACTTTACTTCATTATTTTGCTTATCATTCGAATAACAAAGAACAAATGTTGAGATATATATATAATATATATATATACATATTATTTTTTCTTTGCTAAGTTCTTGCTAAACAAAAAAACCTTGATAAGTTGTTGTTGCGGACCGTTTTTGAGGTCCAAAGGGCTGATCCCTCCCTTAGACGTGGAGCAACGCGACGGCACCGAAATGGGGGGGATTAAACAAGAAATGGAAAATGGGAGAAGAGATGGGTGTTAACATGTTGTTGTTGTTGTTGTTGTTGCTGTTGCTGTTGTTGTTGTTGTTGTTGTTGTGGTTGTTGTTGTTGTGGTTGTGGTTGTGGTTGTTGTTGTTGTTGTTGTTGTTGTTGTTGTTGTTGTTGTTGTTGTTGTTGTTGTTGTTGTTGTTGTTGTTGTTAGTGTTGTTGTTGTTGTTGTCGTTGTCGTTGTCGTTGTCGTTGTCGTTGTCGTTGTTGTTGTTGTTGTTGTTGTTGTTGTTGTTGTTGTTGTTGTTGTTGTTGTTGTTGTTAATTTGTTCTCCGAATATCACTAAAATTGAACATGCGCTATGAATATCGGCCGACATTGAAATTCAACTATTGATTTCAAATGAATCAGCAGTTTTGATTAGTCTAGCCCACTTAGTACATTTTAGTTTTTCAGTGTCTTCACTGAACAGGACACCACACTCCATCCGTTGTAACATTTCCAGGGGGTGTAGTCTGATAATATGATCCTTTTACACCATTTTGGAAGTATGCAAATATATAACATATATATATATGTCTATGCTTGTTTATTTAGATATCTACATGTGTTTATAAATATATAAGTAGATATGTTTTACATATGTAGACTTATATGTTGTATAGATATACGCGTTTGTGTTTCAAATGCAACCTCTATGAAATCCCAAAAGCCCAGAGTTTGCCTTCTTTTCCGAGTCGACTCGATGTGATTGCCCAGGTGGATTTGGCATTGTCACATGCTGTGCCCCATATCCTACCAAGAAGAGGCGCACAACAATGTAACAACGCAGTGTTTGACCATGTTTTTTTTGAAGTCTTTGACATGGAAACAACCTACGGTTTTCTTAACCCTTCCAACTCAAGGGTTATATCCCTATACATCCAGACACTTCCTGAGAATGTATTTGGACCCTAAAAACAAACCCCAAAAACACCTCAGGAGGTATTTGGATGTCTCGGGTATCTTACCATCATATCAATCCCATACCACATCATCAATGTTTCCTAGTTCCTGGCGTAAAAACAGATGTTTATTGCTTTTAGATCTTCGAGGCAATGACTTCCTTCCCTCAAGACTTAACAGGATTGAACCTGCAACCTACGAGGTGGGCCCCCTCTCCTTGTGGGCCTAGCAAATGTTCAAAGGCTATGTTCAATCATCACAAAATTCAGGTACCTAAAAATGGTTTTCGTACCTAAAGGAACCGCACCCCCCAAAAACAGTCTTATAAATCTTATAAGCTTAAGTACCTCCATTTTTTGGGCATTTAAAAACTTTTGGCGAATAAACTTCCACAGAGTATCAATGTGTTGCTATCAATTTCCTTCCATGAAAGGATCCCCGGGTCAAGAAATTCCTGCGACCCACGCAGAGAGAGTCCCAAAACCAGGCAACTGGCATTCTGGGCCTTGTTCCTGAGCACGAGTTGCTGCAACGTAGTGGCAGCACCTTCCAAAAAGCCAAAGTTACCCGGCAAAGATTGCTGCCTGGGTGGTGGGTCAGGAAACGAGGTTTTCAGCTACCCGTTTCCCCAGGCACAAGTTGCCGCATTTCTTCATTGAAATGAGGCAAAGGCTATATTGAGGGATATTTATGGTTTCATACATGTTGATTTTTTCCATTCATGTTCGGCCTTCTTTCATGAATGCCCTTTCATGAAAGATGAACTATAATTCTTCCCAGATCTTCCGGTGAAAAAATATGAGTTGAGTTGCCTCTCCAAATTCCTACAGTTACCCAACCACAAATCTAGCCGTCAAATCCATGTGCATTTTGCAAAAGAAAGTGTGTAGATAAAGAGTAGCAACGGGGGGTTGGAACCTGAGATTTTGCTTGGTGGTGGGTTTTTGTTTCCCGATGATGTTGCCAGAATGTGTGTTTGTTTGTTTGTTTTTTTGGGGGGGGAGGATGGGGTGATGATGTTCTTTTCTAGACTTGATTGCGCCAAATCATGTAAAAATGAAGTTCTTGGTTACATGACATGTTGTCACCAGCTATCGGATATCGCTTTTTTGCCTGAATAGATGTGTGCTCACCAGTTACGGGATGAACTTTTTAGGGTCCGGGTTGTGCAAGAAACCGTGCCACTTGTTGGGATGATGGGATTTTCCCAGGGGGAGGGAGGTGAAGATGACGGTGACGGTACGGTGTCATTGGAGTACTGATAGATATGGGCTTCCTTGGGTCATGGGCAAAACTGTAGGGGGGCCTCTTGGGATGGAGGGGCCCTTGGCTGTGGTGGAGCCCTTTACAAGGGGATTGGGACCCAATAATTACCCACTAGATACTGTAAGGTGTATTTGGGGTTGATGATTTAAGGGTACACGTCCCAAGGGTACCACCATTTTCCCTACGTTTGGGATTTCTTGGGAAGAAAGAACATGTGGAAGATTTTTACGCCAAGAAGTTAAAGATGAAGACACCGTTTGGTTTTTCCCCCATGCATTTCTCTCTGTGAAGTATGACACCGGTTTGGATGTCTACTTAAACAGGTGTTTTGTTCATCAAATCAAATTTGATTCTGTCCTGTTGTCACCACTCCACCCTTTGATCTTCTTATATTTTTTTCCGTTGTTTTTCTTGGCATTTGTGCGGAAAGTTCAAGACTCAAGACTTTATACGAATGGTTGTGGATGGGTTCGGGTTGGTGGGTCTGGAATTCACCCCCAAAACAAGCTCACATTCCGAGTTCCATGGTCCACCTTCAAACAAACCAAACCGGGCAGGGAACATATTTTTGGGACAGATCCAAGACCAAAAGGCTTGTTGCGATGATGTGATCACCCCTGGGATGCTGCAATCACCGAGACTGAGAATGGCTGGAAGGGTTGATTGGACTTCCAGTCATGATCATCTGAGAATATGACTGGATTCCTTGGCCCCTTGGCCCCTTATACCTGGGTTTTTTAGGACCCTAAATACCCATGTGGATTTTTTTTTGTTGAATGAAATTCACCGAGGCGAAATCCACCAAGCTCTGGTTGGAGGAGGGATGCGGCTGAGTGGCGGATGATCCAATTCCCATGGTAAAATGACCAGCCAATCCTTCAGGATCCTATATATGGTATGATATTTTTACCTATCATGAGTTGCGGATGTTGATGGTAAATGTAGGTAGATATACGTAAAGTACATGGATCCAATGGGAATGAGCACCTCTTCTTAAAGCAAACTAAGAGTCTTCTCCAATTTAATTGACGACTTCAACATTGCAAGTGTTCGTTTTTTTGGTCCAGATTACATCTTTTTTGTTTCAAATATTGACATGTGTTTAATGTTTGTATGCCCCCACTTTTTGGGGGAAATTGTCCACTTTGAAGAGCATGTTTGTTCAAACCATTTTGTTGAACCACCAACTACACTCCCTTTAAACAAACAGCAAGTTCGCCCTGAAAATCAATGGTTGGTTCAGATGCATTTCCTTTTCGTGCAAGATGCCCAAGCTGTTAGTTGCAGGGACCAGATTTCCAACTAAAAGAACTACCCTCCCTAAAAACTAACAGCAAGTTCGCCCCTGAAAAATTGTCCCCCAAAAAATTCGGAAAGGATCATTTGAGGTGAAGGCCATCCCTAGATGGTGGCAACTCAAATTAATTTGTTTATCCCTTTTCACCCCGAAAATTGGGGAAAAATGATCCAATTCGACTATATAATATTCTTCAAATTGGTCCAGGTTCAACCACCAACCAACCCATCCATTTTTCAAGGGGAAGTAAATCTCCCATCCATCGCTGCTGTTTGTTGGGGCTCGAAAAAGGCCACCACCGAACCTTTCGACGTGCGGCTGGATGTGAAACTCGTGGAGCAGCAAGTGGAAAGCAATTTTAGTAGACGCTCAGCAGCATCGAAAAACTTCCTCCCTAAGTCCCTAAGGATCGGTGTTTTTTTCCGCAAAAGTTCCTGGATTTCCTGAGAAATTTTTGCAGACAATATATGGCATATATATATATATGGCAAGATGAGTCCCCGGCCCTTTCAGGATCCAGCTAGGTATGTCGTAAGATTTTGGGATTTCCCCCACACTCCTCTAGGGAAGGGCCCCTGGGCCTCCGCCCTAAGCTTGGTAGCGTTTTGGAATGCGGATTTCCCGGCGTTTTTCAGGGGATGGGATTTCCCGGCTTGGTGATTTTTTTTATTTCATTTGGCCCAGAATCTTGAGCAGCATTTTTTGATGATTTTCATTGGGTGTGGTCACCCCCCACCTGGTCACAACATGCAAATGAAGGTAGTAGAAATGTAAGAATCCTGGTGGTGACTGTTACTGGGAAGGGGCCACACCCAATGTATTCATTTGTAAAGGCTTGCCCTCCTGTAAGCTAACATGGCAGTGAAACAAATCACCATGGTTTTTAAAGATAAATCTGAGATGCATCTTCAACTGGTTGTTTTTCCCTTCGATTTCGGGTTTGACCTGGTACATCTAGATAACTCAACCATTTTTTTACAGCTACAGGGATAGGTTACAAGTTTAGGATACCCACATAGAGATTGTGCCTGTGGCATTTTTTCACTTTGACCTGAATCAATCGTTTTCCAAAGTTTTTTTGTGTTTTTTTCTAAAGGAGCTACAGTAATTTTTCTGAACGCTGCGGGACTTGTCAGGTAAAGTGAAGTCGTTTTATTTATCAGATAGTGATACCGTGGCCCGGCGGGAATCCAGCAGCAGTTGATAGGGTTTGTTTCCATAGGGTTTGTTCGCATCCGAGGTGCTAAAGCATGATATTTTCCATCAACAGTACTAGGGAATACTAAGGATACATCTAAGGATATGTTGCCTATAAAGCACTCATTATTTTGAATGATTTCAAACATGTTTAAAGGTGTAGCCGGTTTAGCCTAACTTGGTCATCAACTTGTAAAAATGTCAGATTTGCGGGGTTTATATCGGTTCCAAGACGCAATAACATTGGAAAATCACCTTTTTTTAATAGGATATTTATTCTTGTAGATATATATATATATATATATGTATACCCTCCCGCAGTGAAACATAGCCCCTGAAAAATGATGCTTGGAAGACGATCCTCTCCTTTTGGCCCGGTATATATGTTCAGGGGCGAACTGTTAAACTTCCATAGGGTACATGTTCCTTCAAATGGTTGTCTTGTTCCCATCTGTCATGTTTGTTCCAAACGGGTGACCCGGCCTTTTTCCTCAAAAACGGCCCCTGAGTCGGGTGAAAATGAACTCGACGGCTTCGGGTCCGAAACGTCCAGCTGTAAAGGTCAAATCAAATACGACTTGGTGGGGGCGGCCGCTCGACAAGCAGCGTTCTACTACCAGGTTTGGCAACAAGCATCCAAGACATACTATGTAAAAACCACTATAAGATACTATAAGACACACACAGATATATCATATATATATTATATACATCCAAGCTTTTTCACCACGTTTGCATTGGGGAACACGGATGGAACAATTCAGATAACAAGAATAATAGATTTATATACGTTCTGATTTATTTGTAATATCTGCAAAGCAATCACATCTCATTTCTGTTTGGTGGTTTCAAATATTTTTTGTTTTCACCCCTACCTGGGGAGATGATCCAATTTGACTAATATTTTTCAAATGGGTTGAAACCACCAACTAGAATCACATCTCATTTTGTTTACAATTTCATCATGTATTCATTTTGTCTTCGCAGCACTGGCTGCCGCGTTTTCCTATACCCGTCCAACAGCTTGCGCCGGGAAGCGCAGGTGGCAGTGCTGCCACATTACCGCGATAACAATTTTCTGGAGCTCGCCGTCGCGAGTGGCGAAGTTGAAGAAGTTGTAAAATGGCGGATTGATGGGATGGCTGATGATGAATGATGATTGGTGATGAATGATATCTGTCTGATGATGATGATGATAATGATGATGATGATGAATGATGATTGGTGATGAATGATATCTGTCTGATGAGTGATGAATGCGATTGGTGATTGGTGATGAATGATATCTGTCTGATGAGTGATGAATGCGATTGGTGATTGGTGATGAATGATATCTGTCTGATGAGTGATGAATGCGATTGGTGATGATGATGATGATTATTATGATGATTATGATGAATGATAACTGGTGATGAGTGATGAATGCGATTGGTGATTGGTGATTGGTGATGATGATGATGATGATGATGATGATGATTGGTGATGAATGATGATTGATGATGAATGATGATGAATGATGATTAATGATGATTGATCATGAATGATAACTGGTGATGAATGATGAATGTGATTGGTGATTGGTGATGATGATGATGATGATGATGATGATGATGATGATGATGATGATGATGATGATGCTGATGTTGATGATGATGATGATGATGATGATGATGATGATGATGATGGATGAGTAACTAACGGGTGATTAATGATTGAAAGTGTGGATTTACAAAATATTGATATTGACATGATACATGCAGAGGTTTAATATCTTTTGTTTAGCGATGGAGGACTTGGTCATTGGATAACGATGATTCCTGATGAGGAGCGACTGCAAAATATTTACATATATACTCATTGTGTGGTCGCTGGTGTTCCTAATAGTTTCATTCAAGATGGTTGAGTCCTTCATGAGTGTTTTTGCATGCATAGTTACATGAAATTAAACGTGTAATTTATGGCTTTAGAGCATCACTCTGGGATTCCATATTTATTTGGAGGTGTAGGTCATGAGTCGTTGTACCTTCGGAGTGTACATGATGATCTTTTCAAACTGAATGGCTTTTTGGATGCGTCGAAAGCTTCAGCAAAGCTTGGGGACTCTCTTTTTGGGCGGCGGAGCCCTATTATTGAGTATTTATACGGCATTTAACTGAATACCCTCCCGAAGTTTAACATAGCCCCTGAAAAATGATGTTTGGAAAACTACTTATTGGGAAGGTAAAAATTTCAGGGGCTATGTTAAACTTCGGGAGGGTACGAGTTGCCCTCCCAGGATGCAATCGTTTCTACCAGGATTGTTACATTTTGCGATAGCTTTAGGTTGACGCTTGGGGATTCCAAGTTCAACTTATATTTTCGAAATCCCTGTAAAGGGGGAAGCATCCCAAATTGAATTTGACTCCTTGATCGGCAAGACGATTGGGACTTTTATCGGGCCTCAACTTTACCCACAATAAAGTCAAAAAGTAGCAGCTTGAAAAAACATATCCTCCAGGGCCTGCCTAGGCAAAAACCCTGTAACAGTGGGTAAATTAACCCTCTACGCCTCCAAACACCTTGTGAGTCAGTAAACTTAAATGATACCATGCTCAACTATGAATACCTTATCCCTGTACCCAATCGCCATCCTGTTCGAAGAGCACACGAGACGTCGTTGTTTTTTTCCGTGTCAAAACCTCACAGGATATTTGGACAAATTCCTTGAGCTGAAAAGACGTCGTCCTGATGAATTCTGGGTTCCTACTTATGACATTGACTGTATTTGGCATGCGCATCAGCTACATCCACAAGCTTATGTTCTGGACCCTTGCCCATGTTGGTTTTACAAGTATCTAAGTCAATGTCATGTTGGAGATTACTTGTCACTCAAAAAACAAAAGACCTAAGTTACCTGAACATTTTGAAAAGTAAGCTTTTGAAGAAAGGATGGAAAAAAACCTCCATCTTTAGCTTCCATCTAAGGATTTTCTTGTTTTCAGTGCGTGTTTTTGTGGCAGAAATCGTTTACACCAATCCGGGACGTGTAGAACCTGCTCCGTCACAACTCTCAAAGTTGGAACAAAATTGTTTCGAAAAATTGACTCAGAAAACCACCATTTGACAATCTGGTTGGTGAATAGGGATTTCCATACGAGCTTATTATAGATATATATATATATACTTCCCTTGATAACTGTGTAGTACAACTCCCTTAAAAGAACCTACCAACCAGGGTGAAATGATCACTGCTCACTTGAATAGGAGAAGTTCGATTCATATCCTCCTGAAATCCGGCGGGTTTGTAAGTGTCAGGGTGAAGCATGGGAATCAACTTCAAAGGGGTGTAGTCTGGTGTAATGAACGGAATCACGGAACATGTTTATCTCAGAATCTGGGTGGTGGTTTCAATTATTTGTTATTTTTACTCCGAAAATTGGGGAAGATGAACCCATTTTGACGAGCATATTTTTCAAATGGGTTGGTTCAACCACCAACTAGGAATGATTCTTCAAAACAAAATCAATTCCAGCTTGTAGATGATTCACATGAATGGATGTCACAGAACCAAAATTGCATGCGCTGTTTAAACATGACCTTTGCAATGATGGCTGTTCAACGTGTGCTCCCCCAACGCCCTTCTCAAAATAGTGGCTTTACGAAGGCCTTTTTTGTTAAGGAATTTGATCGCGGTTCATAATGTCTTTATCTTACTGGCCTTCTTTCTTTGCCAGTAGATTCTACAAGCAATCGGTTTTGGCTCACATTTTTTTGTATATATGTTCACCCAAATTTATTTAGAGCTATTTATACGGAAGATTCCGTTGATTTTTTGGGACTGCCGTTGTTACAAAAATAGGTTGGTTCACCAGCAGGGAGCTGCGCAAACCAACAACGAGAACCACAACCCTTCCAAGCTCATCCGCTGAACTCCAGGAAACGGCTCGACTGTGTGGGTCGGTGTTACCGCACGATGACAGCAGCTTGTTCCAAGAACATCAAGAACGGTAAAGAAGTGTGTAAGGACACCACAAGGATGAACAAAAAGGTCCCTGAATGATACGTTTAAATGATAAATGCATATATAAATGCCTTGTTTTTGGATGTTTGGTGGAAGATGTAGAGAGATTTCTAGACGGTAATGGACAGATGGTGGAGTAATTCATTCGTTTTCCCCCCCAACAAATCATGCTGATGTTCCAATCGTCCAGCTGGTTTTCAGGCAGGAAGTTGTTGTTAGTTTAGTTTCAGGGAGTGAGATTCTTTGATAAAAAAATACTGTTGATGGACGAAATCCTGCACCACCTGGCATGGTTAAAACCCTATAAAAAATGGGATAATCATCATCCTTGGTGGTGCAGGATTTTATCCATCAACCGTATCATTTATGGCTAATCAACCAGCCCCTCAACCCACCCCCAGAAATAGCCGGCCTTATGATCAGGTCTTATGAAAAAAAACATTTGAGCAATGAAACAAAAAACTTTGGTTGGTTGGGTTTTATTGGGGATTATGCTATACTGTACCATTTATATAGGGATTAATTATAGTAAACTATGATAAGGATCGGGTATTCAATAGAAAGTAAGGCCGTTTTTTTTAATGGCCCATTTAAGTTTCGTTAAAAAAAATCCGACTAATATTGAAAACTACCAGCCATTGAATCATACCTCCGACTTGTCGACCCATGCTTCGATTTCCAGGTGTCAATGATCGCACTGAAGGGTCACGTTTGTCCACAAGATGGCAAGCTACCCAGGACCATTTTCGCCAGTGGGGCCCATGAAACCAGTTCAGGCGTTACGAATCTAAGTAGGGTTAGTTGTAATTCCATTTGTTTCGGGGTGAAATAACTCCAGGCAAACCCATTGATAAGGCCATTTATATGGCTTCCCATAAACTCCATTTGTACCGATCGTAGGGGGCCCACCTTGCAGGAAATCAAAGACCAGGAGCTTGAATCATCAACCTACCATTTAGGCCGGTAACAAATGAAGGAAGAGCTCAAAGGGAAAAGTGAATGATTTTTCGCTTGTGTGTGTATTTAAGGATTTAGATATGATTCGATATAATGCATAAGGCAATGTAAAGGTGAAGTTCATTACAATTTTGAAGCTCATTGCAGGGCCGCCAAGTTGCCCCCAAGTAGTTGTTCTTTGAGAGGTTCATTTGTTTGCAGATGCAGATGCAACAGAAAGTCCATCAACCTCTCAAAAAACACGCGTGGAAACAAGGTACACTACTACTGGCGATAGTTTATTTTCATATATGTTCATCCTTTCCAGTCGTACTGGACAATCGATCCCGTTAATTTCCAGATGTACTTTTTTCCAGGTGTAAACTATCAAGATCAAGATCATCAATTCGGCTTTGGTCTTTCCCTGTGTTTCCTAGAACTGTTGGAGGGGATTGAGGGAGAAACAAAGCGAATGCAAATATACACAGAGAGAGAGAGAGAGAGATAAACCCAAAAAAGCACACAAGGACAACAACCAACTAAAAATGAATAATGAATTTTGCAGATGCAAAAACCACGGAGTTAGATGTTTCTGCATCCTGTACTATCCTACAACAATGAGCTCATGATGGATAGTATGCCTTGGTTAGGATGCTTCCCGACCCAGGATTCCAGTCACCACCAGGATTTTTACATTTTTAGGCTTGGGGATGCGTACTTAGCTGCACTTACTGCGACTGTGAGTATGGCAGCGCAAGGTTTGTGAATCCTTCACTCAGAAACGTTCACATAGCACTGGTGGCACTTTCAATGGTTATGCTGCAAGGCTTTCGACATCATCATCATCATCATCATCATCATCATCATCATCATCATCATCATCATCATCCTCATCATCATCCTCATCCTCATCCTCATCCTCATCCTCATCCTCATCCTCATCCTCATCCTCATCCTCATCCTCATCGCCGTCATCGTCGTCGTCGTCGTCATCATCATCAAAATGATCATCGTCATCGTTGTCATCTTCATCATTGTCATAGTCATCGTCATTATCGACATCAACATGAGTATCGTCATCTGTATCATGAACATCAACAGAACACAGCTACGTATTCATGTTGTATGATTTTGTGTTGGACGCCAAGCAAGTGAGAGCTCAACCCTTCCAGAAAGCAATGTCATAGCAATGTCAAAAGAAAGAAGAGTGTGTGGTTCCTTGATCCTTTTTTCATTGGAGGACATACTGTGTTGGGTTGTAGGAGGTAACTCCAAACCTTTTCGCTGCAACCCCTACCTTTGCCCGTGCCGCACTTGTGCGGCCTTTTTGTGCCACGTTTCTTATGTTAGGCAANCGAAGCAGTCCATTCCGTAGCACTTTGAACGTGTCCTGGCAACCTGGTTAGCTCCATGGGCGAACGTGGGGGTTGGCGCCAACATGTTCAATTAGATGTAACAATCGTTCTTTTCTGTTTGAAATATGCTCCATAACCATCCATGTAATTGTATATGAATACCTACATTTCCCATACAAAATCAACAATTCATGCAGGTAAATATGCCTTACTTGGATGGTATGGGCATTGGGCATTGGGAGTTCTTTAACAAACACCGCCCTGTTCCTCAGAAATCTACAACCCCCCATCCTTGCCCGTTACCGCTGCCTGTCACCGTGTTTAGCCTTCAGGATGCTTGGAAGGCTGAATTTAGACAGGACGGCCCTGCGAATGCAGGCGCAGACAAAACTGAAAAAAAAACGGCTTAACTTAACCATGGGGGAGCTTCCCGGTGTATAGATTTTGACTCTTCAAGATGATAAATTATTCAATGATGATTTGTTTTTCAGCAGCTGTAGTAGAGATGCAGCAAACAGTGTTTGATATGATAGATAGAATGCCGGAGCATTTGTTTATATTTTGTTGATCCCTGGATTTGTGTTTGAAGCAGAAACACCTGTTTCCATTTCCTCGCGGAAACGTGGCACAGGAAGCATGTATCGTGGCCAGATCTCATTGCAAGAACGGCTACAACAGGAAAGACAGACTCTTTGGCCAAAGCAATGTGTCGCTTCAACGTTCAAGCAGATGAAAGAAATTCTCTTTTTGTTAATGATGTTGATGTCAGCAAAAATAGCAACAATGGATTATTGCATGATGATTGCACATATTTGTGCATTGGATTGATTGCTTGATGTATGTCTTTCTGTTTGTGATATCTGAATATGTTTATATATGTTCATATTGTGCATTTATATTTATTTCAATCACATATCTTTACATTTTGATATATACAGATATTTATATTATTCTATTTTCTCGCGATGTGTAGTGCCACGAAATTTGCCAAATTTGCCAACCAAAAAAAACATCAAATCTCAGGAATTTCCTGCTGAACTCTCAGGCTTGGCAGTTTGGGACCGAAGTTGGAGGGTCGGTTTGGTCATCATAAACCGTTGATCGTTGAAATCATGTTGCAGTTTTTGGTAGGTTAGTTCCCCTGCTGGGCACTACATAACATATCCGAATCCAAAAAAAAAGGCACTTTTGAGAAGATGATTTTCCTGTTCCCCAGGTGGGACATGTGATCGTTCCCTGGGAGGGTAGCCATGAGTATCCTAATATATCCTAACAGTTTTTTTTGATGTCGTTGTTGGTTGATGGAATGCACATCATACCCTAAACAGGAGGGACTTTTACTGTTTATGCGTTGTCATTTGCATCGAAAATCAACACTTGGAGATTGTCACGGATGGCAGCCCGAAATCTTCTGGCAGGATGTACCGGAAGCAAGTGCGAAGGATGTTGCTGGGATGACAAACTTTCGATTTTCGGCATGGAGTCGAGATGTTCCTTCAATTTCTCCCACGTCGTTTTTGATGATGATTTGAGTGGATTTTGGAGTCTTAACTCCTTTCATGACCATAAATTTTCCGGAACAGGATGATCATGGCCATGTTTATCATATGATACATAGGCCCATAGGGGTTTCTAATTCTCCGGTGGAGGACTTGAGCCATTGAACAGTAGGAAGGCGATCGCAGGGTCGCCACCTCTTCAAACATTTTTTCAGATTGAACACTAGGTGGTGGTTTCAAAGATTTTTTATTTCTTCCCCTATTTGGGGAGGATTCCCATTTTGAATAATATTTTTCAAATGGGTTGAAACCACCAACTAGTGATGCTTTCCCAAGGGGAATCTCTTCTCCATATGCTCCATGTTCAGGTTGGAGTATTGAGTTTTTGAATGCAAATAGTGGACAAAACATCCCACCCCCTCCCCTGGATAGGTGTGGGTGAGAACTGTCAAGATCCTTTTTAGTCTCTTATGCTTTGGGGTGGGGGATGTTGAAATTAATGACTGGTAAAAATCGTAAAAGTTTCTATGTGAGTTTTTTAAGCCTAAATGCACAGAGGCTTTTTACAGGAAACCTCATCAACCATCCCATAAGGATTTTTCCCAAGAAAATACAAACCCCAACTTGAAACATCCGGAAGAATATGTGGAGTAAACATGAGTAATCAGACAGAAAAAATCGCCATCAATTTTAAGCACACTTTAGGGTGATGACTTGTGATAACTGCAATTTGAAATCTTCCAAACTGGACATTACTGTATGTTTCAAGCTTTTTAAGCCAATAAAACAGGGGGAATTTAGCTCCCCATGGTTACCATTGTCACTGCAGGGCGCTTCGGGAGTGGAGCATGATGTGACGTTAACTGGACCATGGATGGAGTCGGTTCATGAAGAGGTGAGGAAATCTCTGCAGCTTCTCCATCCCCAGAAGCAGGTGGTCGTCAAAAACCTCCCAACAAACCCGGGGAAGATTTTACGGCTGGTTGGAACCTACAGATCCCATCACCCATTTGAAAAGGAAAGGAATCCATGATCTGAACCAAACCAAAAAAAAACAAACCTCCATGGGGACATGTTCCAGCCGTTAATCTTCAGGGGTGTATGGTTTTCCCCATGGTTGCGGGAGATTATTTCGTCAACCTGGTAAAACGTAAGGGTTGATAATCCCATTATACGCATTTCTGATTAAAGGTGGGATAACCATCTACTGACCCTGGCACATACTCAAATATCTAGATAGCCAACCAGGTATAGCAATGTCTAGGGCCTTATTTCTTTGGAGGGGGGTGGCATTGGGGGGGTACCCTTGCCTTAGATTCCCATGATAAATGATGATCCAGCTATATATATATATATTTATATATGATATGAGATGTTGTTGGTCCTGTTTAAAGGGCGTGGGGTCTACAACCAGCACCTGTAGCTGCTAGCTGCTGCGAAAAATGGGTGAACCCTGACCCCTAAATCCTCATTTACAGTACACATACTTGGTGACATTGAGGGGAGGTATGGGGGTTCAAATGATTATATAATGACTGTAACACATCATATGCGTATATAGAACGGTATTCATTACATTCGTTTGTTTGACGGTTAAACAAGTATATAAATATGTTGTTTATTGTTTATAGGTGTGTGCACGTGGATTTATATACATGTTACGTACCAGAAGTTTTTTGTACAAGTCTTTGCATGCATGATTTCTTGACTTTTCACTGAACTTCCGAGCCGGACCCTTCACCGTGTGATGCTCCCACGAAATGGTGCAGATCAAATCACAAATGACTCAGATGACAGTTCAATTTCCGCAGTTGCTAGGCCAGATGTACATAGTCATTTATAAAAGTTAACGCAGCTCAGGTTACCCAACACACATCTACAATCTACACAATTCCTTGAACGAAATACAAACCAGCTAGCCTGAAATTGTTTCAGACTTTATGTTGGGTGACCAGGCCCTCTTGTAGAGGGACGATCTCATAGTTTTTTGAATAGTTTTTTGATCTTGCTCTGGGGTGGCTTTGAATTATCGAATTCATACATAACGTCCTAGAACAGTCATCTCCCAAGTTTCTTCCCAACCAAACTGACTGATCCGAGCAAGAGTTTGCACCTAGCAACATTTAGACAGCCTTCCCGAATCCTACCAGTTGTTGAGTATGGTGCAATCCTACCATCATTCATTCAGAAATCCGGTGCAAACTTTCTTTCACATGGATATCCAAAGGGTTGCCCTTTTTGACATCAAAAAACACGCAAATTCCAGACCCTCATGTTTTATCCGTGTTAGATAAAAGTGGGTTGGTAGTGAATATCCCATATCGAGAATATCTCCCACCTTCTACCATGATCCATGCGCCATGGTTGGGTGCTTTGCACTGTATATTCTCTGGTGAAAGGGGAAGCTTATTCATGGCAGCTTGTTTGGAAGGACGTGGAGCCAACAGGGGTCCCAGACATCACTGTTGCCAGAGCGACTCTTCAGAGTGAACCTTCCGGTTCCGGCCGACTCTTCTTCAAGCAGCAGTTGCATATCCGCCGTGCCTCGAGCAATGTGCTTGCCTTCCGCAGGCTTCTTCGCCGCAGCAGCCGGAATCTACCACCCCTTCGCCCATCACTACACTATGATACCCGCTGCGTTCCACGATGGCAGCGCTCCTCTGGTGTTGCATTCTTGTTGCACGTCTCGAAGAGTGGTGGCACGGCCTTGCGCGAAGTGTTGCTTCGCGGACCGGGCCCAGCAAGCAAACAAGCAGTGCGCTTTGCACCCCATTTTCCGGAAGCATGGCAAGATCAGCAAATGAACCTTAGCAATTTTTCAGTGGGACGTCTTCATTGGTCTTATGAGAAGAGACATGCATTGGAGCATGGTACAGTTGGAATGGTACCCGGAGGGCATTTGGCTTGGGAACTACAGATGCCACGTTTGATGGAACTTGCTGCAGGTACAGCAGCAAATGAAAGTGAGGCACGGAAAGGAGCGTCAGGCATGCATAGCATGCCGTGCTTGTGTACGCTGCACTTCGATTCCTCCTTGACATCTCCTTTGCACTTCTTACGTGATCAGGTCTTAGGATTAGCAATGTTCCGCAGCCCTGTGCAGCGCTTTCTGTCACACTTCTACTATGCAAGGCACTTGGACTGGACCTCACGTTTGCATCTTCGACGTTTGCGACCAGCACAGTATCTCCATCATCCAATGGCTTTACTTGACACCCTCATGGTGTGGCAGGACGGTATGGCAGGCACTGCCTGGTTGGCTGGCTATTCTATCCATGTTGGTGCTGGATCTACAAGTCGAGAAGCGGATGACCAACGGCTCTGGTCAATGTACAAGAATCGTACCAAAACCTTACGCAGGGCGGTTCAAGCCTACCACAAATTGATGTTTGTTGGGTTATTGGAGGACTTGGAGGGTTCCATGCGCTTGTTACAAGCACTTCTACGTTGGCCAGAGATACCACAGATCCAAAAGTTGAATGCTGGGAAAGCTGCGCAGAAACAAAGCCCTGAGGAGTTCGTGCAAATGAAAGCTGCGTTACGTGTCTTGGCACCTATGGATATGTGGATGTACCAATACATCTCTCAAGATTTCCAAGTCAGATTGAAAGCTCTTGCAGCAGATGAAGATTCCTGCTTTGTGAAGGGAATGATAACAGCTCAGCCAGAGGTTCGCTTTCCAAGCGAGGGTGACTTGGGTGGCTGCACCAGTTCTCGTGAGCGTATAGCTTGTGGAGCAGAGATCTTTGAGGGTTGAAAAACAATGGCCTGCCTGAAGGCGACTCTACACATCAAATATCAACCCAAGATTTATGAAACCCTTTTGTTGTTGAATTGGGATGAATTGGGGATGGAGTATACCCCCGCATTATTTTTAGCAAACAATGAATTTGCATCACTTTTCTGGGTGTATCACCCCCCTTCTTGATATGGATGCAGCACCTGCCTTATACCTTGGGGCCCCATGTCCAAGATTTTGCCAGTCACCACCCCGGAACCTTCCAGGCTTGCCAGGCTGGCATTTTTCTTGGAAGGTTTGCTGCCCCCAAAACCTAGCTGCTGGAACCTGAAAGTGTTTATATACTTACATTTGGAAAATGGAGCAAGCATGGACACAATTGACAAAAGCCACCAGTCGGCTGCCTTCCGACTTCCATGTTCATACGTTCGCGGGTGTATTTGCACCAAAAAACACAAAAACAAGAAAAAATGGATGGTTGGAAGACAGACCTTTTATATCTTTTGATTTTGGGAAGGCCTATCTTTTCGTGAATTTTCCATGGGGTATTTTTTATGGGTGTTTCCAAAAATAGGGATATATCCCAAAATGGATGGTGAAAATTAATGGAAAACCCTATTAAAAATGGATGATTTAGGGGTACCACCATTTTTGGAAACACCCAAATGGATGATTGGAAGATGATTCTCCTTTTGGGAATTGCCTATTTTCAGGGGCTTTTGCTGTTGGTTTCAGGCAGAATAAAGGGTCCGACCCTATTTTTTGGCTTCCAGGAGATCTCGTGGCTTCACCGGGGCACGGCCACGGAGCACGAGCTCCGTGGCGGCCTGCGGCGGTTCTCCCGGTGCGGTTTTGACGGGCGGCATGTGGGGCAAGTGGTGCACGGCTTGGCTGGCGAGAAGTCCCTCGGGTTGTGGGGCATAGGGTGGGGTGGATGGTTCTGGTGTGATTGAAACGAGATTAACTAGGTGGTGGCAACTCAAAGATTTTTGGAATTTTCATCCCGAAAATTGGGGAAATGATCCAAATTGACTAATATTTCTCAAATGGGTTGAAACCACCAACCAGTTAATTATATAAATGGGAGATTTTTTGGAGGAAATACACCACCCACTAGAAGGTCATATACCACAACAAGGGGTATTCTCGCCCTATATGGAAACCAACACCTGGATCCTGGAAAGGACATGGAAGTCATGTGAAGTATCCTTCAACATTTTTATGGCATTCATGGATATGGAACAAGAAGGTCATGGAAAAGCTTGGCGGTTGAATTCTTATTTTTCTTGGGGGGGAGGGGTAGCTCTACAGCTACCTCGACGGTGCCAGGTTTGTAAATACTTTGAAACAAGTTTGTATTTCAGGAATCTTCATGACACGTTTTGATTTACTGTAAATGCTTGAACTAACGATAAATACAAACCTATTTAAACATGAAAAAATAAATGCGGATAAATGAAGATTTAAACTTGAATATATATATGAATACAAATTGAAAGATAATGTAAGTACATTTGAGTTTACAAATAAATTTAAACTTGAATCTGCATATAGATCTAAATTTCAAATTAAAATAATATACCGCATTCAAAAGTTTCAATGCATGCCCGAAAAGGTCTCCAATATGTATTTTCCTGCCATTAAATGAACGCACACCAAAAGAAAAAAACACCAAAAATTGCTATGGTGCAGAACATGTTCTCTTGTTTTTTTTGGTTCGGGTCAATGATGGCTTTTTTTTTGGCACGACATCCATCCCTCAGGCCTTTCAGTTTCGTCGAGGTATGTGATGCCGAAGTGAAGTCTTTACCACTGGTGACAGCACATCGAATCTCCTTTGACCAACTGCCCAAAGAGAATCAGTTGAGTTATGGTGCCTTGTTGAAGGTGCAGAAACATACATACAATATTGGTTTATATTTATATATTTATTTACCATATTTGTACATAGAATGTAGACATATATATATATATATATTGTTTTTTGAATATACAGTAAAAAAATGTGTATATGTACTTAGAATTTTGATTAAATATATATATTTTGATTTATGTACTGGGAATTTGCAATACTTGTTTCCAGAATATACAATATTTAATGTTGATATATCTAACATGTCAATGTCTATTTACAATATATTGTTATATATGTACAGATTCTATCATATTTATTTGGAACTTTGAAACCTAGCTGGCCCAAAAAAAATATCTAGAGATGTCCATTTTGTCAGCTAGTTCTTTGGATGTCCTAATTTTCACCACGTGTTTTCTGATGATTTCGCCTCCCGGCGGAGGGCATAGTTTTGTTGGCAATTTGGGAGAAGGGATGGTAAATCACCAAGAAAACTACCATTTGGGATGGTAAATCACCAAGAAAACCACCATTTGGGATGGTAAATCACCAAGAAAACCACCATTTGGGATGGTAAATCACCAAAAAAACACGGAGGGGGTATTTTTTTGGTATTTTTTTGTTTTTCTGGCCTTGGGCTTTTGGTTTTTGGCTTTTGGCTTTTTGGCTTTTGGCTTTTTGTTTTTTGGCTTTTGGCTTCTGTCGGCTTTTGGCTTTTGGCCTCTCTTGGCTTTTGGCTTTTGGCTTCTGTTGGCTTTTGGCCTTTGGCCTCTGCTGGCTTTTGGCTTTTGGCTTCTGTTGGCTTT
>DF245179.1:0-20253 GCA_000507305.1 Breviolum minutum Mf 1.05b.01 | reverse complement strand
AGAAGTGTTGTGAAGGATTGTTGTGGAGAAGTGTTGTGGGGAAGTGTTAAGAGAAGTGTTGTGAAGGAGTGTTGTGGAGAAGTGTTGTGAAGGAGTGTTGTCGAGAAGTCTTGTGGGGGAGTGTTGTAGAGAAGTGTTGTGAAAGAGTGTTGTGGAGAAGTGTTGTGGAGAAGTGTTGTAGAGACGTGTTGTAGAGGAGTGTTGCAGAGAAGCGAGTGGGAGAAGTTTTGTAAAGAAGTGTTGGAGAGAAGTGTTGTAGAGAATTGTTGGAGAAGAATGTTGTAGAGAAGTGTTGAAGATAATTGTTGAAGAGAAGTGTTGGAGGAGAGTGTTGTAGAAGTGTGTTGGAGAAGAGACTTGTAGAGAAGTGTTGGGGACAAGTGTTGTAGAGAAATGATGTAGAGAAGTGTTGCGGAGAAGTGTTGTAGAGAAGTGTTGGAGAGGAGTATTATAGAGAAGTGTTGGCCATCGCATCACAGACAAGACATGCCGACACGTGCACAGTTTATGAGTATGACCTTTTCGCCACTTTTGCAAATCTGTTGCCAGGTCATCCTACCTTATCTACAACCTTCGGCTATTTCAGACGGCGAAAAAAAATTGTAGAAAAAATGGACGCAAACGCACAGTGGTTTCATTTTAGCTGGTCGATCTTATTTAAACGTGTGAACATTCGGGTTCGTGGTTTCCATCTTGTTTGGTTTGTCTTTTTTACGCATATTGTTGTGGCCTTTCTTTAAATCCAGGATTTTGGGGTATGAGGATCTGAGATCACCAATCTATGCCTCAAACCTTCAAATTCTTCAAATTCGTGATGAATCTCAATGGCGGATGTAAATTCATAGATGATCTACATGGGGGTTTCCTAAAATGGTGGTACCCAACAACCATCGGTTTTTCTACTAAAAATGACCATTTTGGGGTGTGAAATGGGGGTACCGCCATTTAAGGAAACACCCAAATCAATCACCAAACATATTCCATTCACTATGATAGAAAGTTTGGAAAAACCAGCCACCTGAAAACAAGCCTTGTCACTTAGAAACAATGAAAAGAACTTGGAAAAGTTGATCCCTTCCCATGGGCTCTGCAGGAGGTAGAGGTTTTGGTAACGTTTTCACCATCAGCGGAGTTGTGTCTTAGCTGTGTTTCATCGGCATTACATTCTGGGTACCAGCACCTCCAAACTCAAACCTTCAATGCTTGGTAGGGGCTTTTCAACCCACTTGAACAAATCGGTCAAACATTCGAGAGATGTTCCACAGCAAAAAAAAGGGCTGTGCAACATCCCACAATATCTCGAAGAAACCAGCAACTATATGCACCTATGAGATCCCACAAGTTTTGATATTTTATGTCTGTATTTTGACCCCTGGAACAACCACTCTTCAACAATCAAACACCAATTTTTTCACCTGGCCTCCACCATCACAGCACGCTCGGTCCCAGGTCTGAGAACGACATCACAAGAGGCCACGGTAATCTCCAACCTGCATAGGAAGTGATGCAAAGGAAACTTGCCTCAAAAAAATCCTATCAAACCCTTCCTTAAACAAACAGCTCGTACCGGCTTGTACCTAAAAAGACCTAAGGTTGGAAGACTCATTGGTTCGTTTCCGGTATGGTTTTCAAAAGGTGCTTGGTTCTGCAGAGATGGTTTTTGGGTGAGGGATGAAGTTGTGAGCTATGGCACCCGCAAATGGCAGGTAGAAAATGTGATCTATTTTTCTTGTTGTTGTTGTTGTTGTTGCCTCCAAATTCAAACATAATAGCAAGGTCATTAGTAAGTAAATCTGAAATAGAACCTGAGAGTTATCACCTGGAAAATGAAAACCATCAAACCAAACCTCAATCTTTAGGTTCCATCTTATCCTTTTCTTGGTGACACCCACGGCGATTTACCAGCAATCATGTCCTGCCTGTCACCATAAGTGTACTTCACTGGTACTCGTCGGACGAAATGGAAATTGAATGCGACCTTACAAAGGGCCCGAGAGATGCAACGCTTGGAGACTCATACTGATGACACACTCTTGTTCATCCCACATGGATCTGCAATAAGGATCCGGCAAGTGAAGTACAAATAGTGGATTTGACCATTGCTTATTGCTTCAAGGAATCTCTTTTTACTGATTTGCAATACTGTATGTATGATATGTACGCGTTTCCTAGTGGTCCTATGGATATTTTCCAGCTACAAGTTCGTTTTTCAAAGGCTTATCGTTGAAGTCATAAAGCTGCCCAACAAGCACCACCGACTGAACTCCAGCTTGTTTGTTGTGTTTTTTTTCACCAAGCACTTACATCGACTAAAAGGGAGCAATCTGTGTTCAAAAATCCAATCTTTGAAGACAATGTCCGTTAAGTTACAATTGTAATTGCCCAAACTGTAGGATAAAAATACAAGTTCTTCAAAGGGTGGTTCCTATAGCATTTCCTAGCTTTGGGAATCAGCTTTTGGGTGCGGATCCTACTGGGTGATTGTTGATGCTTCAGAAATCACGAGAATAATCGGTTGGGAGCTGAAGATAGCAGCTAGCACAACAGGTTATATCAACGGATTCCTGAAGCATCAACACTAGCTACAAGTTTACAAGCTGGGGTATCACTCCTCCTTCAACTGAGTTTATGTGTTTTCTTAAAATCATCCAACCAGGTCCTAGTTGGCAGCCCCGGTGTTTTATCAATCTCAATTCGGTGCTTTGTCAACAATACTTGTCATACATGTGATAGAAATTCCGCCCTGACTGTAGGGGTAAAGATTACCTTTCACTACCTATTGGAAAACGGATGAAAACGGGAGATTTCCAGCTTGCGATTTGTTCGTTTACTGGAGGGAATTGATGACAAACACAGTATCCCTCAACATGAAACCACAAGAACTTTAGCACGGTCAGGCTGAACAAAGGAAGTAGAAATGATCCAAGTGTGTGATTCAAGCTTAGGGATCCCCTCAAAATTCTAGAGAAGACTTTGCAAATTGTTCAATCCATCTACTGTTTTTTGGTGCTACTATAATTAAGCCACTGATTTCTCCTGATTTTTTCCCCACATTTTGAATCGTTTCCTAAGGGGTTTTCACATCACCAGTTGATGGCTGGCACCAGTGCCTCCTGGAGCTGACAAGTTACAAGCAAGAAGTAGAACAGCAGAAGGACAACCAGAAAGGAGCACCTGGGATTTGTGGACTTTTTGGAAACTACTATGGGTTATAACTCCCCAAAGTACCTGGGGTTATAACTCTTGGGATTTGTGAGTTTTTTTTTTCAAAAGAATTTTTCACCACGAGGATTTTTTTTCAAAATAATTTTTCACCACATTCAAAACGCGAAACGATAACGAGGCACACACACACACACACTGATGGAACTTCAAACTTCCATTCAGGAGGCAAATGCAGTTGGGGCAGTCCAAATGTTTCCCAGATGATCAATGGGAATCACTGGGAATGTTGTCTTTGAATACTGGAAGAACTTGTGAAATGGCAGTGCTATCCATCCCAGCAGTTGAGAGTGAACCCTGAATATGAAAACATATGTGACATTACCAGCAACCGTGGCCCTTTTGAGCAACAACCGTCTTTGCAGATGGCTCAACTCAAACGAACCCATCAATGATGGATCATTGGAAGAAATGATCCCCAATTCTGCGGTCCAAGTATTTCTACCCTCCATCCAAGGTCTTTGGTCATTTATAGGGCCATGCGTCGCCTACTTCTCAGGAACTGAGGTTGTTTGACGGGTCGTTTGAGGTGTAGATGAAACCATGACACAGCAAATACCTGCAAATACCTTTCATAATATAATATATGGCTCAAAAGATTATAGGTTCTAAAAGCAGCAAGATCCTTACAATACTACATCTTGTTGATAGTTGAAATCCGGAAAAAGAACACTTGAGGTTGGTAGTTGATGGTAGTTGCACCAAAAAACGAGGAAAGAGGAGGGCGGCCAGCTTTCACGCCATGTAAGTATGATTACGAATCGTGGTACCCCAAGTTAAGTCAAAATCAAACTGCCAACTACAACCACTTTCAACCCAAACCACACACTGACTGTTGACCGTTAGATGAAATATAAGTTCAACTTCTCTTCATCAAAAAGCAAGGAGATGCATGTTTTCCATCAATGGGGATTCATCTTCCGATGCGAATAGATTCATTTTTGACTCTTCGAGAATTTGACATCAGTATCGATGACCCAAGAACTCGGCCTTATGTGGCACAAGTGGTACAAGATAGACTCAAGATAACAAACGTGTAAACGTGTACCTCCTTTCCGCTAAAACACCAAGAAATCATGGACCCAAAAATGACAACACCGTATCAATCGTGTTCATCTTAGTACCTCTAGCTTCCCAGATCCCATCAGCTCCCATCTCCATAGTTTGTTTTGGCCAAGCATCAATCTGAAACAACGTCGTGCATGCGTGTTCCTTGGAACAGGCCAGGTGGTGGCTTCACCCCATATCGAAAAAAAATCAATCAAAATGAATATCTTCCCCAAATGGGGTGAAAATAAAGGATGTTTGAAACTCCAGCTAGCAAAATCTTATCAATATAGCATGTGTATGGGAATGGAAAGGAAAACATATCATATCTATCCATCTCATTATCATGTATCATGTATCATGATCACCATCCCCAATGCCCAAAAAACACGCTTCACTATGGGAAACTGCAACACATCACAAGTCTCGCAAGGCTTCACAAGGGAACAAGTGAAGCGGTCAAAACATGGTCACAAACTTCCACATTAAACAGCCAATCTGAATGGAATCCATTTTTTGGGCGAACTGTTTCCTGCTTCTACTCCGTAAAGGATCAACGGGGAAGATCACTGAATCACGTGACTTTTTTTGGCAAACTCTCTTAGATCACTTTGGGTTTAGCTTCTGCCAGGTTTGGTAACTATATTCACTTAGAAAATGGGTCGGCACTACATCCATGATGCTTTCATATAGTAAACGTATGTCCCAATACATAGATCTACTTGGGGGAAAGTTGCTAACTACACCAAGCTCGTTACATTCAGATCATTTTCATTTTCAACGGACACTCGTTCAACAGTAGTGACGCAAAAGACATCACCTGGGATGAAGTAAGTCCTCTGTTAATAGTTTGCCATTTGTCGGGCAAGATAGAGGAACACAACAATGGCGGGTTTTTCTTCCAATCATGTTTGCCCATATTTTTTCATTTTTTTTCCTCACACGTTTTTTCCCCTGATGTTTGTCCCGAAGCACACACATGTTAAGTTTTTTTCCCAACTGGTCAAAGCAACCTACATTGGTTTGTCCGCTGACAGAAATGGACAAGTTTCGTTTTTTTTTACCCCATCAGTTGGATGCCCAATATGACAGGGGTGCTCCAACGTACGAGCCATTGAACTACTGCCGCGCAAAATCTGAAAAGGATATACAAACCGATGCAACTGTAGAGAATTGTTGGATCCTACTGTACCTCCATACAATTTACCATAAGATCCGGATAGTCATCTCTCAAAAACATCCCCCGCAAAATATGCAAGCGGATTTGCCCCTCCCAAAATTGGTCCCAGCATCTGTTCAAAGCTTCCAAAAGTCTTGGACAATTTGGCTTTAAATGTTTTCGCCATACTTGTGGATGGTCGACCCTTCCACTCAGCTTCTTTCACCGCGTGGAAAACGGGAGTTCCCGGCACCACCGTGTGGTCCGTTGTGTCCGTAATTTTTGCCACAAACGATTCCACCTGCCACTTATGGGGGGTTTGCAACCAATGGACTCGTCCAGATTTTGCAATGAACTTTTTTTCCGGCAAAGAAAGGGACACAACTGGGCTCGAACGATGCTTCAAGCAACCATCCTGTGAGAGCCAATTTTGGGAAACAGAATTGCGGAATGTGTCCAAACCTGGTGTCCAAAACACTTCGACGGTGAATACAGTGAATACTGTACCATCTTGTTTTCAAACTCATAATTTACACCGCATTCTAAAATATCGTAGATTGAACATGATTGAACCTTCTCGAAATTACCAAGAAACCATGTTTTCTTTAAACAAAAATCTTAAAGACCCTGCCTTGCGGATTTGCCGTGAAGAAACCGTCAACTTAGAAAACAACAATGGGCCCCAAAAAATCCATCATCGGACACTTCAAGTTGGACCGAATAAGTCTAGCTCCCAAAAACCGTCATATACAGATATTCATCACGTTGTATTTAAGGGTATCTATCTTAACCTCCAAACGTCACAACATCTTCCAAACTTCCACTCCTCAAGCAACTTTTTTTGTTTCCGCCAAACAAATCAAATCCAAATTTTCTCATCTCCAACTTTGGAAGAAGAGACAACTTGGCTTCCAGTTATCATGGTCACCGATGTGGATGGATGGATCTTCACCGATTTACCAAACCTCTAAGGGTCGTCCTGCACTCTCAGTACCTCGAATTGCTTCTTTATAAGTGGCCTCCAAGGCGGCTAAATACCTCCGGTTTTGAGGGCGAGTGAGTTGAACCCGGGTTTTGCCAATGTCCAACAGTCAACGATACATGTATATTAGATATAATGTATGATATGTAGAAAATAAAATACGTATGAGATTATCATATATATACTGTATAAAACGTATACATGATATCATGTACTACTTTGCTTCGGATTTGACTAAGATAATTCATGGAGCGTGATTTACCATGGCATTGGAAACATCACGTGTCAAATTCCCGACTCCGAAGATGAACCATCAACCACTGGTACCTTCCCAAAGTCTGACATCCTGAAACCAACAACAAAACGACACAAAAAACTGAAGAAGAGATTCGGAACTTGGGGTGTCCATCACTTTTATCATTTTTAGGTTCCATAGGTTCGATGTTAAAACATTGGGAGTGTGGTTCTTGTAGGTGTCTGGGAAAATGAAAAAAAAACCTTCACCAATGGTGTTTTTTGAATTCAAACGTACATTCCTTGATCCAAAGTTCAAACTCTTAACAGGAAAACCGGGTTTCACCTTGATCGTTCACTAAATCGACCAGGTCAGTGGTTCCCTCCAAAATCATCAAACTCTGATGAGGACCCAGCACATAAAGATACATAATGTGACTTTTTGTTTCTTGTTGTTATTATCTTTTTTTTGTGTGGGCATAAGGATGAACAGCATTCATGGCGGCCCTACATCTATACTTTGTCTATACTGCTTTTATATCTTAGTGGTTCGCAACTGGCAGTTGATTTGCTTTCAGGTTGTTCAAACATAAACTACATCTCAAAAGGGTTTGTATCCCCCCAATAAAACATAACATCTGGGTGATTGGAAAATCATATTCTATCTATTTTCCCATCAACCTCCAAACTTTCTGTTCCGCGGGAAGATTCGTCCAAATACATAGCATCTCAAAACATCCCTACAGCTGAAATAAAGCCACCTCAACTGTGCTTCTTTGAATAACGGCTTCCCAAGAACTATCCTCTGGAAACAGGATTAGAGCTAAAAGCTTTGGGCTGTTCGAATCTACCAAATGCTACTAGTTGGTTTAGTTACCGAAACCTGATAGAGGTAGTCAATTGGTGCGATAGTTCTGTAGATGGTTAGCTTACTTAGGGGTCGTTTTTTCAGGTTGTTGGTTGGGTGATTGGTTAGTTCGGTAGTTTGTGAGTTGTAATCTATAGATAACTGTTTATTTGTTCAAGTAGTTCGTTCGTGAACTACTTATACAACTGGTTGGTTGGTTACTCAATTAATTGGTCACCTAGTCAGTTTGTCAGTGCTCAATTGAGTGAGCTACTTAGATCGTCCATTCGTCCCGGCCCATTTTCAAATGGCAAAAGTGCAGTGACTCTCAGTTGTTTCGGGTCCCATTCTCGAAGGAAATCTAGAAACATGGCAACAAATGGGAGAGATATTGAATCATCATGCTAGATGTCATGTACAGTATGTGGAGTCTGACCATACCAACTTCACCATGTACAGTATGTGTGGTAAACTTCAAAATTGTGCCTTCAAAATGACCTGAACGTGTTGGGATGATTGAATGCCTTCGTTCCACTGCTATTCATCTCCACCTTTAGCCCTGGAAACCCAGGCATTTTTGGGGCCCCTCAAAATGGATTTTCATATTTTTTCCCCATTTTGTTCCCCAACAACGAACTTCCCAAACTCGCACCTCTTCCTGTGCTTCTCCACCTCCTCCCGCGTAGGATTCTCAATGCGTGGCAGATGCAATGGTGGTCCGATGGCCAGTCTCACGTGCACCTTGCTGGTAATGGTGAGAAAGGATGCTGCAAATGTTTCAAACGTGTTGAACATCGGAAAAATCCTCGGAAAAGGACCGCTTTCTTCCCATTTCAGACGCGTTTTGTGATATTTTTTTTCTTGGCTCTGCAATACGGTGCTCAAAGGGAAACATGTCTGTAAGAAACACATCTTTTTCTGGTCTACATAAAATATGTATATTTAAGATAGAACCACAACACTGGGATCTTTTAATCTCCCCGCCAACCAAAAAAGGTGTGAAATACCTTTCAGTTTGCAACCTCTTCTTAATCAAATCTTTTGGCCGATGGCACCCTCTTTGGAAGCAAGGGTAAGATCGGAAGGCCAAACGGCAGCACTGCGGGGATCGAAAGCTGATTTAAGAACCAACGGAAACGCCATGCACCCTGTGGATTGCAGAACCTGGAGGGTCGGGCCGTTTTTTCGTCGGATAGTTCCTTGCAAAAACATGATGCCCCAAAAAGGGAGGATTCAGAAAAAAAACACAGACTTTATGACTTTAATATTTTTGTTTGATTTTAAGGAGGGTAGCCAGTTGGTGGTTGTTCTGAATCAGAATCTCTAAGCTACTACTTCTCCTGCTACTCCTCCTCCTACTAAAGCTACCAAAGTGCGGACGGTTGCTGGTTTACTACCCTTTTTGCAAAGCTTTATGGGCCCAAACGTACCGAACCGCAGATTTCAGACAGGCTCAACGTCTGCAGTTTCCATGAATTTTCTATTAAAGGAGGGTACAACGGTACAACAAACAATGAATGAACAACTGGAAGCAAGATGGAACCCTTTGGCGTGAGCGATATTTTGAGAAAATTGGCCATGGTCTTTCGCGGTATCAGGTGTGTGGTCGTTCAAAATCATTGGATGGTTGGTGGCTGCCCATGTCATTCGCAAAAATTCACCAACCAGCAAAAACCATGGAACAATGCCGGTGATATGTTTATTTTGCATAATATGACCCTGCATTTTTTTTCCATTTCATTTCAGTGACCGATTGTTTTGGTTGGAAAAGGTCTTGTTTTGGAGGGTTGACCTTCATGACCCCAGCTTTCTTGCAGCCAAGAAAACATATCAGAGTCTCCAACGGTGAAACAAGGAACTAAATCATAACCATGTCGCAGGGCATACCTGAGAGGTATTTTCAAATGAAGCTGGAGATTGGTTCTGTGAATGTGCGTCTTCATTCCCCCCCCTTTTTAGCAGCGTGCTTTTTTTACTAGCACTTTCTTTTCAAACAGACCATCTGAGCCATTCAACAATTGATTTCAATACAATACCCAATTCCATACAAAAAATAAGAAGAACATATACCTTCATGCATTTGATCATACGTCACCAACAACTCTTTTTGAGGATTCACCCTACGAAAAAAAAACACATGTTTTTCTTAGGAGATCGACCGATCCCCATGATGTCACCCAACTACTATCGTGGCTGTGCTGTTTTCCAAGTTGACAGGTTGACTTTGAAGATTTGAACCCTTCACTATCATTCAGACCAGAATGAAATTATATTCATTTATGAATATGGTGCAGAAAATCAACACAAAGTTTCTTTTAAAAAGAAACCAACAATTTTTGGATCACCATTACCTTAAACCACATCCACTATTCTGGGGGTGTCTCAAAGTTTTTGGAACACCCGCTTCCCTTCATGAAAATTAGAATAGATCCTATTTACATCTATTTACCCACTTAGTTCCAAGGGTTTTCTTTCCAACCCCCCCTGCCCCCCCCAATGTATGTCCCTAAAAAACCTGAGACGATTTTTTTCTCCACCCTTTTTTTTNTCTGTTCAAATGCACCAAGAAACTTGATGAATCCTGCCCGTGTTTTCAAATAGACACGCTCCGTAAATCGACAGGTCACCGTGGCCTCTTCAAAACCACCTGGTTTTCCATGGCGAGGCGTTTAGACATGACTTGGGGATTACTACAACCTATTGACACGGAGAGACCCACTTGTCTTACCCGGCTTACCAATTTCAGAAAAAAACATACCCTTTGCCCTTGTCCTTACTCATCCAAAAAAAGTAAAATGGCAAATACCTAAAATGTTTTGTTGTTTCACCAACCGTATGGAGATATATACGCCTTGGCTCATGGATTGTTTTAGGGGAATCCTCACTTTCCACCGATACGTCTGATACTTCAATGATGAGATGGACCCAGCGGCAGTTAAGGATTTTCCAAAACATGGAATTTTCCTCTCCTGAAACTAACATATCTGAAAATGGGTGGTTGGAAGTTGGAAGACGATTGTTTGCTTTTCGGATGGCTTCCTGGGAGATGCTATTATGTCAGGTTTCAGGGGAGGGGTTATCATTTCCGTCAATGAGATGGTGAAGCAGCACGGGCCTGGTACAATGGCCATAGGACTGTTCTCCTTCTCCATCAGTCGTTTTAAATCGTTGGGTCCCGTTGAACCCAACTTCACGCCCAAGAGTTGTGCGAACACACGGAAGACTGGAGCAAAGTGATAAAGATATGGAGCAATACCTGGGAACACATCGTTGTAAGTGGAGTTATGGGGCCCCTTACGAATAGCCTTATAAATGGGTAAGTGAGGTTATAACACCTATAAGTGGAGTTATAACCCTACATAGAACTGGTAGGGGCCTAGCTTGTAGAAGTTATCAACTTGCTGGCAAATGGCATCAACTCGCATTGTCATACTTAAAGTATGATTACCTTTATTTCGAGGACTTAGGTCGTAATTTCCAAGTGACGTGGTGTGACGTCCCTACAATTCGGCCAGATAGTTTGTTTTGATGATTAGGGTTCCAGGACAGGAAAGAAACAAAGAAAAACTTCACACTTCACCTTTCTCATAGGGCCGTGTTGTTCTCTAAAAAGAAAGGTTTCATCTACAATAAAGCTCCTTTCTCACTTGCATGATTGTAACACAAGAAAGTTTATACGACCGGGTAGGAAGTGACACCCCCTCCAGTCAACTAGCATAGCACTGGATATCCGCCTGTTCCAATAGAAGATGCATCTACAAATAGTCACTTTTCCGCTACAATGTTGGTTTTACCGGACCTTTTCAGTCTAAAACTGGGTTTTACGAATGGTTTCAGATGCCAATGGCACCACACCCTGAGTGTTCTTACTCCAAAGAAGGCGATATACGCTCACTTGACCAATCGCCCCGGAAAACAAATGTGATTCCTCAGTGCCAGAATGAGTTTGGCCAACAAAATCAACAAGGGGAGTACTGTTCGGCCAGAAAGTATCCAAATGTACTCGAAACTATAGGAGCTAAAAGTAAACGCAGGCAACGAAACAACAAAAAAACACATCATCCATATTGATAATGATTTCCGCATGGGCAAATTGGACATCTTCCCCACCACAAAAAATCAAACATAATCAAACCCTGACCAACCCCCCAAAGACCCAGCGACCAACCCTCGGTATTTCGAACCAGGAAGCAGAGTCTGACTTCAGGTAGATGATCTGGTAAAGCCAATGCCCCCAGAGTATAGACACCATGTGGATGGATGCAAAACAAACGTTTCCGTCCTTTTCCTTCACACATCGATGACTCGATGACGGTTTTTTGGGCATGACAAGAGCTGCTAGGATGGATGGATTGGAGGAGATACAAAATTCATGTGACTTTGAAAACATCTGCAAGTGTAACTGCAGCAGAATAAGGGGATAACGACCGGAACAATCACATCGGAATAGTTCCTATTGGCACGAGCACATTAAACATCATCCATGATACCGTGATACCCAATTGATCACAAAACCCCCACGGGCTTCGGAAGGAGGTGCTCCTAGTTAGATCTTAGTTAGCTATTCAATGAGGTACTGATTGTTGTCGCCTCAGCAAACCGTTGGAAAATGAGGAATCACACTACTGGTGGTACTCTGAGAGTGGAAAACTCGCAGTAGATCCACACATTGTGTTCTGTAGAGCCCGCAGCGCGGAAATTTTCATTGGAACCGTATGTTCCAAATTTCCAATGTTGAAAATCAAGGGTACGAAACACGTTTTCTTCATGACATGCCAGCGAGAGATTGCACCTGGCTAGATTCGTTGTTTGCAGCAACAAACGTGTGCTGACACTATTGCTCGAGCTGCTCGACCCTGAAACCTATTTTATAACATACAATAATATCAATAATATAGGTATAATAAAGTTGCATAAAGTTGCATAATATGTGTACATATGTATGTAGCGTTTTTGTTCTTGTATCAAAACCATGCACCTATGAATCATATGTATGTAAACTTCAACCGTATCTAAGAATGTACCTATCATTTCAAAAACAAAAAACATATCATTCACGAAACTTCCCTCAAATTGCTTGTGAATTTCGGCAGCCATTTTTTTCTGGCAACCATTCTTTTTAACAAATTTTTGGTTGCGATCCAAGTCTCCCTGTGGTTCGGGCTCTGGTTCCCCAACATGAATCACTTCCATTCCTTCTGGGAACCATCCTTGTAGGCCACCCCAAAATGCATGTGTTGCCTCAAGGCGAAAGCTGTTCAACAGGCGATCATGCCAAACTTTTAGGGCTGGGGGAAATGGAGAAACAAAAGGGCGATACAGTATGGTGAATGTGGGGATCTAACATGTTTTTTTTTTGGAATATAGATGGTACAAGTGGACAAATGAACCCTTCTTTTCCCCGACAACAAAACTGGCTCGAACATGGAAAGTGGAAAATCTCGCAGACCACGGAGAAACATCTAAGGCTTCTTGGTAATTCTCGCATCATACAAATTCTGCAATTTCCAGGTGCCCATCACAGGTACTTTTTCCAATCTGGTTTCTATACCTTTGTTTGGTACATGAGAACTTAGTTGGAACACTGTACGCCACTCGTCACCCAAAGCGGTTGGTTTGAACAAAATTTTCGGAAGGCAGCATGATCCAAAGTGAACCTCGATTTCTTGTGTTCCCGACGGAATATGTATATATATATATCTACCGTTTTAGGTAGGGGGAGTGCAAACGTTCATTGCGAATATATCATGATTCAAGGGATATTTCAGGTATTTCTCTCAAATATTGCGAAATTCACGAAGACATAAAGGACCACAAACACATCCAATCAAGAAAGTCAAATGAACCTTGGGGAGCTAACTCGTTGCCCGACTTCACCAAAGCACTACCAAGTGGCACTGCGTGGCAATGATGGAACTGTAATCAAATGTGGGAAGCAATAAGTCGCCAACAATGCTGTCATGACTTTCCATTTGGCAGTTGCAACCGACCACATTAAAGCTGCTGGCATGGTGATGGATACGAACCAAACGCTGGCCTTTGTTCAAGGTGGAAACAAAGCAACATCTGGCCCCAGAAAGGTCGAAATGAAGCATTACACCTAGAGGATTCTTACTTTCAATATGCTATCATTTTAGGAAACTCCCGACTCAAAGCCTAGGACTTTCATACTTTGACAGATCTTCGGATCCTTGGTTTTCTCCCACCAAAGTCGTTTTTACACCCTTTGAACAAGGCTCTTCAGAAGCATGCCGGTCATGAACAGGGGTTCTTATATGACACCACTCCAAACAATGCATGTGTTTAGGGGCAAATCCCTCAACATTTTCCCATACAATTTGCATCAAGTTTGATCCCCCCAAAATGTATAGTGATCCCAAGAAAACTAACATATCCCCCTGAGAATCGATGGTTGGAAGATGAAAATCCCGTTTGAAATGGTCACCTTTTCGGGGTTTTGTTAGGAATTGGGGGAGAGTTCGCATCGCCAAGTGACAAAGAAACTCCAGCAGAGCATGGCGACAGCAATTCCTGGCCAGGCTTCATGGGTGCGAATGGAAATCTAAGGGGCCCACCCCCCAAATGCCACCCTCCCCTGGAAATCAGGCCAATAAAGCCTTATTAGGGGATGATGGTGGTTACAATCCCTTGGGAAGGTCTTATCTCCCGGGGGGTGGGTGGCAATGGGGGGTTGTCCTCTTACATTCCCATGATTTCAATATTTCAGATGATGTTTTCCAAACAAACAAACAAAAATCACATCGAAAAACACAAATACCCACCACATTTTTGTACATGAAACCGCTCCAAAAGTTATGTTTTCAACATTTCTATCCAACTTTTCCACTTCAATATGAATGTGATTCAATCCCCCAAAAAAACACATGAAACAAATGTCCACTTCAATCTTTTGAAACCAAAAAACATCAAGTTAAACGTCGCTAAAACTTCATCCCAAGCCAAGCTTCGGCCAAAACCAGCATGACGATGACCCTTTGGGCCCGGCTCTGGTGCTGTTCCCTTGGCAGGTTGTTTTCCACCAGGCAGGGCCAAGGCCAGTGGAATGTCCTGATGCCCGAAAATTCCCTGTGAGACAATGGTGGTGGGTCCTTCCCAGTTGAAACATAACCGCAAGTCGGATCAGACCCTTCTTTTCAAGAATGGACGTCATATCAAAACATCATTGAAACCACATTCTGATCTTATATTCTTCATGTCTGGAATGAAATTCCTTCCTCCAAACTTGCAAACTACATCAAAATAACACATCTGAACCTAACCTTCACTACCAGGCCTATTACTTACAACCATAAACCAAAAGAACCACTTACCAACAACCAAAACAACATCATCCCAACTCCCCTCCCGACGTCCTTCACCGTAGCGGTTTCCGAAACAGGCTGTACCACTGGCCCTTCACACTGCACCACTGGCCAGGCTGTCTGCCACGGTGTGAGGGTAGCCAAACCTAAAGCACCACCTAAGAAGAGTGTACGACCGAAGCGTCCCATAGGTGTCCTGCATGCCACCCGTGGAAAGTGAGTCCGGTTCAGTTGCTTTTTTTTCTCAAGGCAAAATTTCAGAATCATGTTCTCTCTCTGAGTGGTTGCAAGAAACGTCCCAAATGATGGCTACTATTGATCAGATAGGTGAATCCAACCAAAAACTGTTGCTTGCAAAAAATATTCCAATACCCAGTTATGTTTGTCTTAAGAAATCAAATCACAAACCAATCATTTTTTTTCAGATGATCAACTCTGAAGAAGGGTGACTTAATGAGTTCCTGTTATGGCCAAAATCGGCTTCCAACCAAACTTTGGGAAGAGGAGGTGTACAACCCATGATTAACAATGGGAGTGAAACACTACCTTCAGCTCTTTCAGGATTCAATTTCAGCCAGCCATATCTTAAAGCAAATTAGGGTGAAATATTTCACCAATATGAATTCATGACATGTTGAAAGGATGCCCAGTCATTATTTCAGTCAACGTCCTTTTTCTCTTCCAGTGACGTGAAACGATCAATTTTGCTCAGACTGAGACCGCCAATTTCATCCAAGACCGAACAAGGGCGGCTAAACAACTCAGAAAAAGCATGGCATTCTCATAGCAAAACTGCTTACGCATATGTGGATGTATATTGTATGTGTGCATATATGTCTTATATCTAAATAGTGTATGTATATCATCTAGAATTCTAGGTGTTGATTTCGTTCCAGTTCAACCCACCACAAGCTGTGGCCAAATTCAAAAATGGCAGGACACCACAAGGTCACTTTGCATCAACAAAAACATCTCATCTCCTCACAGGGCTATATGGCTTCAGCAATGGATGCAACTTCAGTGGCTGCAGCAATGGCTGCAGTGGCCGAGTGAAACTCGGCCTCCAACGCGACAGCTGCATCGACAACGACATGACTGCAGCTGTTGAGCCTTTTGTTTTTTGGACAAAGCATCGGTTGACTTTGTAGAATGATGTACTGCCACTTCCTAATTTCAAGGTTAATATGTCAATTATGTTCATTTGTTAAATGATATCGCCCCAGCTTCTTTTCTTGTGAATTTTGGGAGGTTTCCTTCCCAATTGACCATGGTCACGGTGTTTTCCTTAGCTAAAAATGCTTGAGGCTACAAATTGCGCAGATTGCCCGATGCCTTGATGTCATGGGTCGCATGGGTACGTGATGGGTGAGCTGATGATATTTCACTTTGGTGAAACTATTGGACCCTACACAACAAAGAAAATCTAGGTGCTGCAAATAGGTCTCATCAAATTCGAGATACTTAGATTTGGGTCCAAATGATGGTTTGATGGCGGTTGACCATGGTAGAAAGAAACAAAATCACCTTAAAACAAATTGAAGGAAAATTTACACCAACCAGGATGTAGCCCTTAGAAAGAAGGAAACAATTCCGAAGGATTTCCAATCCATCACCATTCACTAGCTTTTTGGGTCAAGTAATAATTTGGGTAGAAGTAACTCATCTGATTTTTGCCACGTTTCCTAACCTTTGTGAATCAATATACATTCCTTTTTTCCAAGAAAACCATATCATTGAACTCTGACTTATCACGCTAGTTTTCAAAGACTCCTTCAAGCAATCTCGCAACCTTTGTTTGATTCATGTTGTCATGAAATGTCACACCAAAATCATGGTACCTAAGATTGGTTGCTCAGAATTTGGTGCCCTCAAATTAAACATTGACTGACAGTCTTATTTTTGTGGAACATTTTTTTATCGCCAGCTTGACCAACTGGCACCTAAAACCAACAAACAAATATACGTATTTCTAGCTGGCCGCGCTATGGCCGTTGGGAAGTGGAATCTATCCCGGAAGAGATTCGTGGCCCCGGCATGGCATACCCACCTGGCCCCGGCATACCCACCTTCAACCACCCCCATCAATCCAGTGCTTTTTTTCCTTCGAAAGACTCTGGAGCAACGAATCAAAGAGCGCAAGAGCAGTGAAGTAAACCGTCTAAACCGTTACACACATTCCGGCATACTGGCTATTATAGGGTGGTTCGTTCTAATGGGTTGATTATAATCCCGGATTATAAGTGGGCAGTATAACACCCTACAGTACATATCCCGAAACAACGAGGTGTTTTTTCACTGCTCAAATTGATTTTCCGATTTTCATTTGGCCAGGATAGAACCTGAACTCGGATACTCTCAGGCATAGCTCGGATGGTAGGATGGTACACTTCAAATGGAAAACAACCATGTGAAATGAATCTAAATGATCTGTTGAAACTATAGATGATTTGGGCCCGCCTTAACACTGGTTTACAGTAGATAGTGAAATGTATGTGAATGTTGATTTATCTAATTTTGGGTTCCCGAATCATTAAAAATAATTCAATATAAAAATGAGATTCTTCAGCCACTGTTGCAGGGTTTTGGCAACCCCCAATGCATGATCATGAATCCTCTTTCGGATTTAAGAATCTCAAACAACTTCATGATAAATAAACATCAAAGAATAAACGTTGATGTGAAACACAACTACTCTCCAACTCGTCTCATCTTTGATTCTTTAATCTAAATCCTCTGGCAAGGATCTTGAGTGCTAGCCTCTGGCAATTGGTCCTGCAAGCAGTTGATCAAAGGCTTCTGAGGCTTTTTGCTCATAGGCCTTTAGTTTCGTTTGTCGAGGGTCACCAGGTGGGGGTGGAACAGAGCCTGCGCTGCATCCACCGCAAGGAGGGTTCTGGGCAGAACCACTAGAGGGGTTGAAGCCACAGCCATCACATCCACCACATCCACCGCATCCAGGGCAACCTTGTTGGCTACACCCACACCCTCCACAGGCATTGCAGCCACAACTTCCGCAACCACAAGGGTTGCCGCAATAGCCACTGCACCCACTACAGCCGCCGCAACCGCAGCCGCCACAGCCACCGCAGCCGCCACAGCCGCCGCAACCGCAGCCGCCACAGCCGCCGCAGCCGCCACAGCCACCGCAGCCGCCACAGCAACCGCAGCCGCCACAGCCACCGCAGCCGCCACAGCTTCCGCAGCCGCCACAGCCACCGCAGCCGCCACAGCTTCCGCAGCCGCAGCCACCACAACCACAACCTCCACAACCTCCGCAGCAACCGCCACAGCCACCACAACCGCCACAGCCACAACCACCATAACAACTGCCACAGCTGCAGCCACTGCAAGCATTGGGACAACCTCCGCAACTGCAACCTCCAACATTTCCACAACCAGAAGTTCCCATGAAAGGTTCTCCACCACAAGGGCCCCCACAAGCTCCGCCAGCACACGAGTTGCCTCCAGTGTAACTGGTGGATTGACTTAAAGCACCAAACACGTGGATGTGGTTTCTAGATATTTTGGGTTCCATGCAATTCGTGAAATCTTAGGATATCATGAAATGCCTACAATATCTCAAGGAGAAAATCGGGTTACTTTTTTGTCTTTCCAAAGGCCTTTTGGGAGGTGTTGCCTGGTCAAGGTGGGTAGTTTGGACGGTTGAGAGAGGTGGCATATCATTTCTACCATCATCGGTCCTTTTTCTCCTGGGAAATCCTTTCCGTTTTTGCATCGTTTTTGCATTACACATGTAAATGTCTCAAAATTGGGGGATCAACAAAAATCCAAGATTTTCCAAGCAAATATTCTCATTTCTGGCGATTGTTGAAGTCTCAAACTTTTGAAAGAATCACGCTCATGTGTATATATACATACATATATCATACATTGATCTACATCATTCTTAACAAAAATCACACCACTTACTCCTGCCCTAACCCCCAAGGTCCAACAACATTTGGTTAACAGGATCTCCCCCAAAAAAAGGTCATCTGCCATCTACCAACAAATCATGAAGAAACATCATCCTTTCTCGGGCCTGGAGTCGGTAACCTGGGATTTTTTCAATGGATAGAAATGGGATTTCCGAAGATGGAAGGAATGATGAATATTGATGAATGATGTTTGTTCCTTTTTTAAACATGTGGGTTTGAACAACAGAAATTCATCTAACACATGATGGTTTCTTTCAACAAAAATCATGGATCATGTTGAAGGTAAAGGATGTTTTAAAGAAAGATCAATCATGAAAAAAACACATCTGGTATTTTTTGAAAACAAATCTTGAACACATATGTTCATTTTTTGTTGGAATGACCTGAAAATTGTGTGTTTTATCATGTTTTCCCGTACCTGAACTGATTCATTAAAATGCTCTATTTTCCCTATATAAAAGTATCTTACTCCAACAATGACTCCACAAGAAGGGAATGACTCCTCAACTGGCTTGATGGCTTGCGATGGATGGATAGAAACCAAACTGCATGGGTGAAAAAACGGTCAACTGATGGAAGCACCTGAAATGACTCGGCTACACATAGGTCCAGGGTTATAGGGTTACCTACCCAACCATTTCCCATATTAGAAGGGTTTGGTGGTTCACTCTATAACACTGGACCTATGTGCAAGGTGAAGATTAGAAGGGGTTTCTGAGCTCAACAGATCATTGGATTGAATCCGATCCATGCCAGGATGTGCTCTAAGAATTTATGACCCCCAAAATCTCCAACAGAAATGGTCAGCTATGTCAGCGTATTTGAATCTTAAATCTGGTTTGAATCTGGTTTGACCCCCTTGAGAAATGTGTGTCAATATGAACATCTTCCCTAATAAGCTTAACAATAACAACTCTTCGAAGCCACCATCAAAATTCAACATAGGGAAGCTGGGAAGACATGGGAAGTGGTTTTCACAAGGTCCCTTCCTATGTTGTGATGGTGGCACACCCACCAGTAAACATCCTATAATCCATACCCAGTCAGCTGACCCAACAGGAGGTGGTTCAACTGGTGTTTGGGTTCTTGGCCTTATGCCATCAGGAACTGTACTTGCAGGTGCGGATGTAATCGCAACACTGCTTGGATCAGATGGTGCATTTGCTGCTATAGCAGTGCCCACTGTACTGATCTTATTCGGGCCACCGGTTGCTTTCGCGGTGCTACCCGCAGAAGGTTCACTTCGCTGAACTTCTGCTGTCTGAGTCTCTTGATCTCCAGTGTGGAGATATGTTTGAGACTCAGTGCTACGAAACCTTCGTCGACCACTGCTCATGATAGACCAAAAGCCTACCATTGCCAGAATATGCATTACCAGCATATACAGAAGAAACATGGCTGAGTTCGTGACCTGTTTCTCTTCTGGTCCTTGAGCCATTGCTGATGCGAGCAATGATGTCACAACCAAGCCCCTCCGCATGGGCATCATCCCGATCAGCTGA